>WTSP01027362.1:62584-108461 GCA_025331215.1 Actenoides lindsayi | reverse complement strand
ACGCTCTCCTTCTTTTTTTTTTGGGGCACACACCACATCATGTTAAAATAAAATATAAAAGAAAAGAGATCGCCTAGGTTCTTTGCAGTGTTTTTTTTTTTTTTTTTTTTTTTTTTTTCCTTTTATAAAGTAGTTGTGAAAACCTGGTTTTCTAAACATTGTTGTTAGGACTACATAGATATTAAATCCTGATGAGTGCGGAAGAAAGCTACGGGGATAACTCAGCCCTGTTGATACTTTTCATGTGTTTGGAAATTATCTCCACCATTGCTTATATGGCATCATTAGTTTGGATACTAATTATATTTTGCACATGTTAGGTCTAGAAAAATTACCATGGCATGTTCCTTACTGGTTCTGCTGCACTAGATGGCAAAGGTGTTCCTTCTTGGCAAAGGGGTATTTTTTGAGGAATGCATATACTGTATTAAGCAGCAAAAGTACAAATTGCAATATGACAATGCTTCTATTTCAGTTTCTCCTGTACTTTGAAGTCTTTAAGTGTTTGGTTTCTGTTTTTTAAATTCCCCTTAAAGATTTGCCAGGTGAGTTTGGACTTTGATCTTAAAATACGCTTTTCTCTTTCTTTTGCAATGCGTACAACCATTTGTTGGTGGCAAATGAACTAAAGGAAAAAGTGGTTGTAAAATTATAAAAGGAAACTCCAGTGATTGTTGGCTGAGGTTAATGGTGAGGTAGCTTATATCAATCTGAACTGAAATTAAGATACTGATAATGTTTTAAAGTACCGGACATATTTGTTAAAAAGGAGGGTTTGTTTATTTATACTTCTATGTGTTTGAGTTTTTTCCAAGATCTTACTATTTTCTGTAAGCTTAATTTATATTGCTCAGAAATGATTTACCATAGTTAGGTTGTCATTAATGATAACTGAATATTGACATAGCATGAAGCATAAAAGAGTAGCCCATATTTGAAAAATGAAAGAAAAATGGAGGGGAAAAAAACCCTTTTGGTCTGTTTAATACAGTATCATCTGTGAGGTTTTACATTTTTGCTAGACTTTATGTTGTTTTTAATTTAGTCAAAAAGTTGCCCAGAAATGCATCTTCTTCAGCTGGACAGAAAGTAATAATAGTATTTAAAAAACTGAATAGAGGAGATGAAGGAACATGCCACCTACTTTGTCCTGGTCATGGATTAAGTTATCATTAAAAGTAAATAATCATGTTAAAAATTTGTTTCTGCCTAAAATTATTCAGCCTCTGATATGTACAAACCACTTCCTTGAAGTTTTAGGTTAAAAGTTATCTTAAATAATACTACTCTTTTTCCCAAATTGGTTTTTAGGGTGCACATACATATAAATTAATCTGATCTAATTGCAGGCCCTCTTCTCTAAATTCAGTAAAGTCAGAGTTATTGTCTGGATACTTTTTCTGTTGACCACAGAGAATTAAAGGTACAAATTAGGCATATCAAGTAAGAGTCTAAGTTAGGCAGGATGAATAGAAGTGGGCAAACACAGAAACTTTCCTGTGCTCTCTGATTGCGTATTTACCAACATCAACAATACCCATATACCTGAAAATGAACTCAAAGAGATTTCAGAGTACAGAAGGTGCTAGGGGAGAAAAAGCAGTGAGCTAAAGAACTGCCTTGAAAAGAATTTACACCATGATTCAGATTTCATAAAACCTATCTTTATTATCATTATCAGAAAAACTATCAGTGCCTTCAACTGGCACACTGAAGTCACGCAAATATTAGTGCAATGGTAGAACCAAGCACTTAGGACAGGAGAAGAGGTGCTTTGTGTATTATCTCAAGACATTGGTGCAACTGTCCTTCAGAACAATATGAGAGGTTCCCACAAAAAGGTCGATCAGCCTCAGTTCCTTCCTTCCTAACAAAAAAAAGATATTGTACCTCAAACTTGAAGACCACCAAAAAATAACTAGTCTTATTTTCTTATGAAAAATCAATAATTATCTAGGTTTCTGTTTTTAGGTAATAGGAAGTTAGTAGTCTTGTTACAAATTATTCATGATACAGTTATTGCAAAGGGTATGACTCTCTTGAGGCCCTGATGAGAAACCTAGGGTGTGATCCATACTTAAGGATTTGCAAAGTGGTAGTACTGCTTTGCTGTGAACTCCTGCTTAACAATCTTCAGGATTTTAGAGGAGTTTGAATTAGAATATGAGTAAATTTCTAGGCAAAATTGACTCATATATACAATTATCCAGCTGCTAATTTTGTGTTTGGGAAAATTAATTCATTCCAAAAGTGAAGCCTGTTAAATTGGTACTCAGGCTGGTGAAACAGCAGTTCACCTTTTTTTCTGTCTTGCTTTACCATCCACTAGTAGAAACAACCATATGCTCTTTCTCAATTGCTTCAAGGTAGACCAATAAATAAAAAAAAAAATAAAATTCCAGTACCATGTAGACATAATTTTCTATTCCACTGTAAAGAGATAAATTGCATCTAAAAAAAAAAAAAAAAAGCAAAAACTTTAATATTTTTCTTTGAAAAGACAGAATATGATATAAAGGAGTTACTATGTCAAGTAACCTGAAAATGACATTTGAATTTTCTAATTTTTTATATTTTTTCATAGCAGGTTGATCTTTTGATTAAGTTAGTCAAGCTCCTCTCTCTTGGGGGAATTCCAGTGAAAAAGACATGAGCTGTGTACTCTATACTTAAGTATTAGCCTTGGTTTTCTGGAAAAAAAAAACAACCCCAAAACCACAGAAAAATCTTTTCTTCCAGCCAGTAATTCTTTTCTTTCCCTTCCCTTTCCTACTAGTAGTGAGTGACAAAGAAAAAATTGCCTAGGAGTGAAATGGATTTCATAACCTTAAGGTTATGGATTATAAACAATAAGTATGAAGCACAACACTATATTTTTCTACCATTTTGACAAAGTTTTCAAGCTACTTCTACTTTTATCAGGGTGTTTCTGGCATATATTTAGTAAGGTCGGGCAGACAGCTGACAAATCTGTATTGAAGTCAGGAATAATATGTGCTTTGGAAGATGCAAATAAGTACAGCAAACCTTGCATAAAACTCAAATGACGTAACAGTTAACACTGTCTTTCAGGGATGACAATGTGAAATTGGACAAGTTACTTTGTCTTTCATTACTCCTTAGTACGAAGAGCAAAAAGGGCTGGAGTGAAAATGGGTCCCTGCTGACTTGTCCATATGTAGTTAATATTTTGTCACTTCTGTTGATTAGAGCCCAAACATTCAAATGCTGAAAAAATATCCCACTCTTCTATAATGCTGTTGATAAAAGGCCAGGAAATGTGAAGACCATGTAGGTGGTTGTCACTGCTGTGGTGACCACAGGCAGAATACAAACTGAGACATGAAAAGAAAGTAGCTAGTCAGATTATTTTGCATTCAACTTAAATTGAAGGCAACATTTTACTTGTGGTCCACAACAGTTCTACATTAGGAAATAACTGTTAAAAAATAAATGAAAAAATATTTTTATTGAAGTCACTGGATTTCTGTACATTATTTGTGGATTAAGGAAATACTACAGGCTATGTTCTGCACTGTACTACATATGATAAAACTTACAGAATCAGTTTTAAAATTAAAACAGTGTTGACAGAAGCTGAAAAAAGTGATATGGAAAGCATAAAGTACTTATTTGTCTTTTTTTTTTGGGGGGGTGGGGAGTTCATCCTCAGTGTCTTGCTATAGTGTCCTTCTTTTTTGCACCAAGGTGATGCTTTAAAGAGAAACTGTCAGTATGTTAGCAAAATGGTGCTGATAGTGTGGACTTAGGTTGCTACGTGAATACTGTAATGCACTGAATCACTGTACAGATCCTGTAAGTCATTATCTCCTTTTGGATTAAATCCTTCCCAAAAATGGAATGGAAAAGATCTAGCAACACTGTCCTCAGACTGTGTTCTGTCCTGCTGAATTATGTAGCACAGCAGCATTTACTCTTCTGTTTACTAAGGGCTGCTCGGATCATAATTCTTCCTGGGAATGAGGACAGAAAAGGACAAACTACTTCCTGAAAGATGCATCTGTCAGAAAGCATGCAGAGAAATTCTGGCTAAATGAACAAAGAGGGAAAAGCAGGGTGGTGAGGAATTAAAAAAGCAGCCTCGTCTCCTCAGATAAAAGTAGCACTCCAGAAGGCTCCTCTCATTTGCTCATGAGATGAGGCAGAAAAAAGTGGTAAAGTTTACATTGTTTTTATTATTTGTGTGTGTGTGTGCTTTTTGTTTGTTTGTTTGTTTTGGTTTTGCTTGTTATTGTTTGTCTCTCTACTACAGGTCCCTGGCTTGAAATATTTACTATGTAATCTTCATTCTAGAATCCTAAAATAGGTGTACAGCACAGTCAGAAGCCAAATTAGTCACGAAGTTAGATGTTAATAATCTCTGCTGTAACAATAACAATTTCCAAATTCATTCCTAAGAAGTCCATGAGAGACATAGAGCAGGTGACTTACTGTTGGAGTCAGAGTATGCTGAACTCCAAAGGTCTAAACATTTTCCAAGTCAGGAGGACCACCTCTGATGCAAAGAGGGCTCGCTGTCCTAGCAGTATCAGACATCTTTTAATAGGACACATGTAAAGCTAAGAGAAGTGTTATGTGACAAGAGGTAACTGCAAAATACATTCAAGTTATGAAAGACTAAGTTCCTAGGGAAACAATATTCAATTGTAGAAGGAAATTCTATTTTTTTATTTTAAAATATGTAAAAGAAAGTTAATAAAATGTTTTCAGAATCAGTGTGATCAATGTAATGAGTGTAAGACTGAAAAGAGTAGGTGCAATTTAAAAGAGCTCAAGATACCTGAGAGGGATTTAGAAAACAGCCACCTTTCTAAAGAGAAAAAGATGGGGTGTAGCAAGTAAGTTATTTCAGAGGATAAATGACTAGCCTGGAAATTGAAGACAAAGATTAGAAGCAAGGGAAATACTTCAGTGTAGAAAGGGATATAATTTGCAAAGAGAATACAATCTCTATCAGATACAGTTTTTCTCGCTATATATGGCATTTCTAAAGGTAAAATGGTTAGATATCACTTTTGCTGCATGAAGCAAGCCATGTGCAAAGGGATAAATGCAATTTTAACATAAGGAAGGAGTGGGGATAAAGTACAGTGGAGAACTGACAGAGGAGTTCCAAAGTTCAGTATGGAGACATGTATAGGAAAGAGATCTCGACAAATGAGAGACCTGAGGGGACATGCTATAGTCACAGTCTGTTTGAACCATGCTGGATAGCAATATGGGAGAGTCTAAGTGTCAAGAAGCTACAACCCCAAAAAATGCTAACCGTGATTAATCTGGGGGGTAAATGTGCTGTCCTGGTCATGGCTGCCCAGCCTGAGGCTGTGCTGGAGAGTGTGGTGGCTCTGGTGATGCCTGGCCACACATGTTTCCTTCCTAAGGCCATCAGTAATGGTCTTCAGCTCTCAAACCTTGTTCAGACATGGTGCAAGAGAGACCTTCTATGCTAGTAGGTCTAAAGGAAAAATGTCTTTAGAAATTCATAGGGTTGGTATCTGCCTTAGATCTACATACTTACCCTCTTTCCCAAGTCAGAAAGTGGTGTCTCTAAGCAGAGCTTTATTTGTGGACTGTGGGGCTGCTGCTTCCCTTCCTGACATATGACCTTTTATGATCTGCCCAGCAGATGTCCCCCGGCCACTGCAGGATGAAAGCAAATGGATGGCAGAGGCCTTTTCCTTTCTCTGTGTTGATTGCTCTCAGTAAATAACAAGTTTGAACTGGTCACTTAGAGCTGAAAACAGTCAATACCTAATCTTCCCCAGACTGTGAAAGAGGCATGCTGGGTCACTTGCAGTTCTTTCAGCTCTTTTTGAAGTGTCAAAGAGATGTTATAAGAACTGGTGTTGAACAGTTTTCAAGTACAAATAAATAAAAGATGTTCTGATGCTACAGATGTGACCGTTGTTCTACAGCTAGTCATATGTATGCTAAACTGAGCATAATTTCTATTGAAGCTTCACTACTGCACATGTTAACATAATGCAACACTAGCACAGCAACAAGACTTCTCATTATGATATTCTGTGTTCATACCTCAAATCCCTGTGGTCTTCCTAGACTTTCTTTAATATGTTTCCACGCAACAAGAATCTCTGATACAGACAAACTCGTAGCTTTGACATCGATGGGAGCAGCAGTGGGTTCTGTATTAAGAAAAATTGAAACAATAAACCTCCACTGTAACAGCTTGTATTTATCAAAAACACTCCATCTGAAACTGTCATTTACTTCCTTTATTCTACCTTAATACTCACAAGAAGGTATGACACTTACAGGGAATATGAAAAACTGAACAAGATGAAGAAATTATTATTGTTGTATATCTTTATTTGTATCATGCTACATCAATATCTCATCACTGATGACAGGTGCAGCAAACTGACAGAATCTCTTGTCTACGATTTTTTTTTTTTAAGCTTTTATATTTGTAAATGTCCCCTCCTCCACATATCCCTTTCATGCCCTTGATCAATGTAACTTCAACAGTAAATGGAGCATTCATTCTTTTCCTGGCTTTTTAGTGCCATTCTGTCAGTTCAAGGTGACTGATATCTTGCAAGGGTACTCAGTCCCTCTCTGGGGTTATACCAAATAGGAAGTGATACCCAGACTGGTAGTGAAATGTTACATAACAGAAGATTTTAGTATCCTTTTATTAGGTCCTTGAAGTCACAAGCACCAGTTTTGGGGGCATGCCATCTTCTCTCTGCTGTGAATCATTTACTGTTTTGGGCCTGAGATGCACACTTTTCTACAGGCATTAAGACCTAGGATTTTTCCCTCTGACTACCTGTGTTGTTACCTTTGACCACTATGTCCATGTTTCTATCTCCATGCTATTCATAGTACACTGCAGTCCTGACCTCCTGGTTATCTGGAGCAGAGGACTCTTCCTACTGTCCAAGCAGGGCAGGTGTCTTTCAGTGCTGCTGGCATACATCCAAGGTGCACACTGGAAGCTTAGGGCTGCAGGATGCCTTATGCATTACACCTGCCCAATAGTGTTGCCACAGGCATGTTTTACTTTGCATTTTCATATCACTGAACACTTTACAGAGGTCAAAATTCTTTTAGTAATTGGGAAGTTGGGTAAATGTACATAGAGATTTGCCATGAGAGGCCATTGAGCATATCACCAATTTTTGTCACCAGTTAGTGTATTCGGAGTGAAGAGTGTCCAAAAGTTGTCACATATCAAACTGAGACATGAGTTATGGAAATCTTTTGGATCTTTTGCTTTATTGCCTAAGTATTACTGAAAATTCACTTAAGACAAGCTGTGGAGACAAAGCTTGACCATAGACAGTGAAGCACACAGTAGGGTCATTTCTCTACCATTCTGGGGTAGTTCATTTGTTCAGCAAAAATATGAATTCACATTTCCCTGCAGACTCAGAGCCTGTGATTTCTTCTTCGGCTTAATGTTCCTCATTACATTTCTAATGTGTTGATCTGGTCTTGAAGGGCAGGCAAAGGTCTTGGTTTTTATGTTGTAGGAAGGCACATCAAAGAGATTTCTAAAGAATGTGGGGTTTTTGTTCGTTTAACAGGGTTACAGAAAAGGACTTTCCTTATGGAACACTCTGAGTTAAAATGATACATTTTTCTCATTGATCAATCTGCCTTAGTAAGATGCCTAATACCAGCCTTGACTCATTAGCTACCATCCATTCTCTGACCATATTGCAGGCATGCTGTACACTTTTTCTCTGCCATGTCTTCTATGAATTTTTCATCCTTTTTGATGTCAGATTTTTAACATTTGCAGCTCTTTTTGATCTTCTTTTTTTTTTATTTACTTCTAAAGAAAAGAAGCATTTCTGATGTGATGCAAAATGGTGTTCGCTAACAATGAGTATCACTAATAAGTATAAAATATGTATGGAACTTTTCAGGTACCAAAGAATAATAAAAAATATCTCCAGAAATAAGTGAAATGATCTTCTGAATTCAATACTGAAAGAATTGTGCTGTGAAGAAAAATATTCCTCATAATGTGATTTTCTGTTCGTTACATCCTGCTTTCTGTTTTGTGTTCTACTAAGAATTGTGTGACAAAAGCTGTTTTCTAGTTTTTGTATTACTGAAGCTATTACCTTGTTGTCAGAAAAGATGCAGTGCGATAAATAATTTGAGATGTACACAAAATGTTGGTTGACAGTCTTTACGCTTTCTATAAATGTAGAAATCATTTCCTCTTCATAGAATTCAGTAAGGGTGGTTTATATATTGCTCAGAATAGAAACACAGAATATTTTCTTATATTTTTAAAAATTGTTTTCAACAAATGAAGTAGAAATAGTTTGGATTTTTTCATGTGAAGAAAAAGCATTTCTTACATATCCAGAAATTATTCAGTGCAGTTTTGCTGATATTAGACACTCAGAATGTAAGTGTTCAGCAAAAGAACAGAAATTATATATTTAAGAGTAAGGTATATTATGACTGTCTGAAAGTTTATGGAGGCTAAAAACCATTTTTTTATTGATTCAGATAAGATGAGGACCATATAATTTCTGTTGGTATAATACAGTCCGTGGTTCACTCCAATGTCATGCTTTATTCTGTGTGTCTAAAACTAATGATAAGTTTGACAGGTTCATTAGGTTTTTCTATAATGGTCACTGATTTTATAATCATATTCTTTTGTTAATATCTCGGCATTATGCTAAACTTATAGGTGTTTGCCTGAGGTAATACTGCTTGGGAAAAAAAAGGCCAGCATCTTTAATGGTCCCTTTAATATTCCCTGATTGAATTAAAGACGCATCATGACAATCTTTCAAAAGGCTGTGTGCAATGTCCATGAAATATTATTTTTCTCTGTGCTGCAATTACACTTTAAGGAAACACATTCAATCTACAGGTCTTTGGGATGGCTATAAAAAAGCATGACAGGGAATTATACTAATTGCATTAATCTAATGGTCAGCAAGGGAATCCTGAATTTTGATACTGGCAAGTAAGAAAAAGAAGAGCTAGTTACTAGTCCTCATTGTGTTCTCCCTATTTATGATGGTAAACTGATCTGTTTTTCTTAAATATTCATCCTGAAAGACTCCCACATCATCAAACTTAAAAAACAAATCCAAGGGCCTATTCATGTTTATGTTGTTTTAACTCTACTGTGGAACAGAGCCTCGGTCAGGGCTCTTCATCCAATCATTTAATATCCTTTCACTTCTCATTTTGACTCCAGAAAGGTTTTTTACATGCTTTCCTAATTCAAAATCTGAGCTCCCATTTGAAGCTAAGAACCTCAGCTTGGATAATTGCATTATGACTCCAGACAGTTCCACATAGTTGAGATTCTGGGACTTCAGCCAGAATCCATGATTGCATAATTTATTTTTGTGGAAAAATCTGCAAAAGAGATGTAACAGAAGGAAAATAACAAGGAATTGTCCCTCTTGTGTCAATCTAGAGGTAATGAAGGTGGTATCATTTGCTCCCTTGCTGGAAATAACCACAGGGACTATCTTCCAAATCAGGGGACCTCCAGGTATACTGTTCCCATTCCTGAGAAAAGCCAAGAGATGTTATGCTCAGCTCCACTTCTCAGCCTGTTTGATGTGTTTCTCTGGTTTGGGTGCTCCACCAGACCTATGGTGGCATGACAGACTGCAGGATAAGACTTTCTCCAGTCTTGTGCTGGAAAGGGAAAAGATGTCTGATTTCCAAAACACCAAAAATGACATGACTGATTGTTTCCTACGCAGGCCCTCAGACATCTCACTTTTTTTCAAGTCCAATCTACTGTCACCTCTCTGACCAGTGTCTTTGCATAGGACTTTAAAACAGAGAAAAATTAGAAGGACGAGGAAGTGAGCTAGCAGTGAAGCAGTGATTAGGTCTGCAGTGCTGACCTCTGCCCTGGACCTCTTTTATTTAGTGACGAAATACTCTTACTTGTCAGGTAGATATTCTGAAGCCTACTCCTGCACACTTGCTCACAGTATACATACATCCTGCTGTGGATCTTCCTACTCCATGGAATAACCTGGATTTATTACACACTGGAGTGTCACATGGGAGCTGCCTGATTCTGTGAAGACTTTTCCAGCATGTTACATACACATGGCTCGCTCACCTTAGCACACGAATAGAAGCTGAAGAAACAGACTGATAAAATTTAGGTTTTTTTAGATTAGAAGTTTAAAGGAGTGTTGCCATCTTCACTGAATATAAATCATTCCTCTCCACCAAGAGATGTGATAGCCAGAGTTAGCCTCAGAACCTGAGAAGGAGATGTGACTATTGTATCGGTTGCACATCTGACTTCCCATGGGGACTAGTGGCATTAGTCAATATAATGCTTAATAAACAGTTACATGTCAGGATTGTGATTTTGCTCTTTAAAAATTCAGCAGGGACAGCTCTAGTTGAACTTCTACAGGATCTCTCCACATGGATCAACTGACAGAAACAGGAAATAATCCACTGTAGTTTACAGCTAATATGTTGATTTATTAATTTTCAGTTTCACCTAGCCCCAATAGCTGATCTTTAGCTGTGAAATGAACCACAGGACTTCACTTCATGAATGTTAGATTTTAATTGAAGACATGGAGGCTGTATTTAAAAGTGTAATTGCATATTCTTTCCTCTAAATGAAAAGGGTAATTTATTTATTTGTTCAAACAAAGGTTCAGAGTGAAAAGCGAGGGAAGATGAGACTAACCAAAACAATCATTCACTCTGCATTGTCTTGTTTAATATCACATCATTCTCTAGCTGGTTTGATGCAAGACTTCTTCAAGTTTTGAAGGATCAAACTTGTGAAGGCTGTCATGTGGCCCTTTGCCTTTCAGATAACCAAGAGCTTTGGTTCTCCATCAGCTCAATGAATTAGTACAAATGCATACAAAGCAAGAACAAAGTCTCTGTGAAGTATCATTACGTCTTGTATGCATTACAGAAGTACATCTAGGGTCCCTCAGGAGGTTTTAAACAGCAAGACTGAGAGTCTTCAGGCTTTGTACTGCTCAGGGTTCTCTACTTCATATCTAGAAGTTTTCAGTAGTACTCACTACACTGTTTATCAAAGTTACAGATCTTTCCATTTTTGTGGACATAATTTTGTCAGATGCCTGAAAGAGAAGATAGATACTGAAATTAACAGAACTGACTCTGTATCACCCCTTGTGGCAATCTCCAAAAAAACCCTTTATAAAAGACTGAACTCATCTTGATAGCAGTGGGGTTCTCTCTTTCTCCCAGAAGCTTAATTCTATTTTTTATTATATTCTCACCTATTTCTACACTGCATGTTTTCTAATTAACGTTTATTCTTGTTCTAATAAACTGTGTGTATACTTGTAAATCGAACAAGGACAGGAAGACAAGACACTAGCCTGGGCAAGGACATACTGTTATCCATAGCATTAAAGAGCATGATCTGTGCTGAGGTATTGACTTTGGCCAATTAGTGCTGCTCCAAAATATGCTGGTGCCTGACCTGGGATGGTTCCCAGGTGGTGTATGGATGCAGCCACAGTCTAGAGAGTGATAGTGTTCAAGTGTGCAGATGTGAGTTCTTTTTGGCCCGCTGGTTTCAACGATAAAGAATGGCTGCCTTGTTTTATTTGCTAAAAAAATAGAAGATGTAACATCATTGTCCTTTACTTTTAAAAGCTCGTCACCATCCCTAATAATTTCCCTGATTTGCAGACAGCAACTTATCCAAACTCAGAATTAATTTTTTTTTTAGTAGGGCAAAAAGAAACAAGCTCTTCTAGTTTCTACTCATTTCTTGAATATCTTCTAGTAGGTACATCTCTAGATTCTCAGACGTAATGTACTGCATTAGAAATGTACCTTTTCTTGCAGTATAATCTTCAGGTAGATTTTACACCTTTGGCTCAGAGACATTTCAAATGACTCTCATTTCTAGTCTCAACTGTTAATTCCAATTTACTAAATAATTTCCTACTATTCAATGATGACTTGTTCCACTATTATTTATTATGATCAACTTTTACATAGTGTCTAAATTACTAATCAAAAAGTCAAGAATGTACTACCATTATTTCTTCTCAGTTAGTACTGGATAAACAATCTGCTAATTATCACAGCTGGAACACAAGGTCGTATTTACTGTTCAAGCTACTCTGAGCAGCTAAATTCTCTCATAAATAACAGTGTACTGTAATATTTATCTAAAATTAAAAAGGTCTTTCTCAGTATCCAAACTAGTTGGGGCAATCAGCGACCGACCTTAGTTTGAATCCCAGTTTCTTCAGTTGCCCTTGTCTCAAATGACATGGAGTACAATGATATTCTGTTTTATCCAAACATTGGTTTTGCATTTCCTGATGTGTTATCACATCAGCAGCAGGTTATGACATCCAACTCTTTTTACTTATTTTGTCTATTCTATGTAGCTCATATTTTGTCTAGTAATGCTTGCCATAAAGCAAGCCTACCTGGCCATCACTCTTATTAGTACAGTCTTTTCATTCTTCTTGCAATCATACCTTTACAGTCTCATATTTCCTTCTGCATTGCAATATTTCTGATTTTCCCAGTTTTCCTCTGCAAGTGAATTAAAACCACACATAAGAGATTGCATATGATTTCTCTGATACCTAAAGCCTGTGTTAGTAGTCTTGGCATTATAATAGTATTATAAGTGGAATGCAATAATCAGGAAAAATTTCCAAATATTACATAAATATTAAAACAAACAGTGCTTAACGCTGCTTTTGTTCATTGTTTTATTTTCAATATCTTGTGCCTTTGCAATTTTTATTCTCTATGAATCAAAATCATCTATGCCTATAGTGAAGTTCAGTGCTTTGTTTCAGTATGTTCCATCATGAGTCTGATACAATTATTTTCTTAGTAGAAAGCACAGTCAATAGATTTCTCTCTGCATTGTTCACGCTCCTGTTTGGTCTTGTGCAAAGACCTGCACATTGTAACCTTTCTTCTGGCAGGCAGCCTGACTTGCTGTGCTCTCCATGTGCTCTAGTGTATCTTTCTCTTTTGAATGGGTTCCTTTATGAAAGGTTCAGGATTGTCTTTCCCTGGAACATGTCTATTGTATCCTTCTGTTCTGCCTTCTTACTGAAAATAATTGTGCATCTTTTTTTCTATTCTTCATCTTCTGTACATCATCCTTATTCCCTTTTCAGAATGTGTCACTGACTCTCATAATCTCTTTTACTTCACTAAAACATCTGATCACTTCTTCTCTCCTTGTTTGTTTGCTTTCTTCCTTTCCTAAGGTCTCCAGGAAAGACAACTCTTTCAAACCTGTCTACTGCATTAAGCCATCTTTTCCTCCTGGGTTATTCATCTAGTTTTGTACAACCTTTTTATCTCTTTTCCATTCAATTCTCTATTTTTCCATTACATTCATCTGCATCTTTAAGCTCCTGGATAGTCTCTCCCATGAGCTGTATCCTGGTATAATTTTGTATGAAGTCAAAAGGCCAGTGAAGGAAAATAAATGTCTTAAAATAGCCATAACTACTCATACTCCCCCCCCCCCCCCCCCCCCTTCAACTTTGGGTTTTCATCATCATTGATCCCTCAGTAACTTTTGGTATCATACTATCTTCTAAACATCTGACTTAGATATAAAAGGATTAGCCCCTTTACTTATGAAAGAGCCCTCAGTGTTTTGCTCATGTTTTCTGAGATTCTTTACTCAGAAGGTAATTTTTTAAGCCTTTTGCCTCAGTCAGAGACACTTTATATAATCAGAGGGCCATCAGTTGTGTTCACAGGGGGGAACACCTCACTTAATACCACCTGCCAAGCAGTTTTCCTTGGCACAACTTAGAGACACCAAAAATACACTGTGAATGTAGACCAGAGAAAACACAGTATGCAATCACAGTCGTACAGTACGGAGAGATGAATTCATTCATCCAGTCTTAATAGAGAAATTTCTTCCTTGTCCAGAACCTGTCCTATGCAAACTCTTGGGTTTTTTTCCTGTGTGCTTAGCAGAGACAACAGGTTTTAGACTGCCCTAGAAAAATCTGCTATGCCAGTAAACAATTGTAGATGCATCTGTAGACATGGGAAACCTTTAATGTGTAATATAATTTTCCTTAACTTGTGGGGTTTTTTTTCCTAGGCCTTTATTCTACATGTTTGCAGAGCAGTGAATTAGCATGTGATGAAAAGCAAGTAAGCTAAGGGTTTCCTAGATCAGCCCTAGGACTAGAATGTATTGTACTGTGAATCTTTAATATGTCCTCTTCAATAGAAATACTTAAGAAAATATGCCTTTACTTGTCTAGCTTCTTAAGTGTGTAAGACCATGCCTTTTTCAAAACCATTTTCCTGTTTTTTTCATAGCAAGCTGACATGTCTCTTGTCTTCAGTCTCCATATTACCCAGAACTTAGCTGTAATAAACTCTTTCATTATTCCTTTAAATTTTCAGTATATCACCTAGGGTTATTCTGGAGAAAATCTTTCTATAAATTAATTTTGCACTGTATTGTAACATCATCCCATATTTTTTACTCAGATAGAAGTCTTATCAAATATTTAGCCCCATAGAATTCTTCGTGCTGGAGAAAAGTATAGTGTACAGACACATACAGAGACTGAGCTAGCAAAGTTATGATGGGTAGGTATTTTCAAGTAACTGAATTGTAATCAGAAAAGTTCATTTCTAGAGATAGTCTCTGGGAGCATAGAGAGAAAGCTAATTTTAATAATTCCATTAAGATCATTTGTTAAGTTCATATTAAAAAGAAAATGTTAAAAAAATAGCTTTATATGTTACTGATTATTCCATTTCCAGTCTTGTTCAAATAACAAGCAAAGAACTACTTATTACAATTCAGCATTCAGCTTTTGTTAAAATAGCTTTTCCTATTAAAATAGTTTTTCCTGTTAAAAAAAAATTAAAAAAAAAATCCATTAAGGTTTCACCTCCCTTCCCTTATAAAATTCTATTTTTATTGAACTTTCTGATTAGAGTATGAAATTGTTAAATAATAAAAACATCACCATTGATCTCACAGTATTACTTTCCACTGTGGAACAGGGAATTCAACTGCAAAATTTCCAAGTTGTACTAGGTAATTTTTATATTTTAAAATATAATTGTTTTTATAATAATGTGAATACTTGATAATGCTGATCCCAACAATGGAACACAAGCAAATTACTGGAATTACTTGTACAAAAATAGCATTTCCAACCTCTATAATTACTGTGAGAGTATAGTAGTAGATAATCTCTACTACATCATGGCTTCAAAATTACATTTATTGTGGGCTAATGTGGAATAACATTTAATGTTTTCCATCTTCACATGAAATGCCATTAACTTCACACTACATTTTTATAGAGATAGAATGAAATTCCTCCCATCTGTACTAGGACTGTGCTTATTTTCTTAACAGGAGACAATGGGGTAAGTCAAGGATAGTACAGTAAAGAAGAACTGAAGTATATAACTTTGAATAATGAGGCTGCTCACAATATTCCTGTGGATAACATTCTTTTACCTTTTGTGTGTTTGGACATTTCCGTACACTGGCTGCTGTCAGTATAGAACAATTTCTTTTACTAGTACAAATTAGTGGTTTTTTTGTTTTTTTTTCCCCCACAAAATACATTGAGAGTTACACCAATTTGATATAGAAATTTTCAAGAAATATTTTTCTTTTGTTCTTCTAAACTATTCCTCTAATTCACATTGAATATTTGGACATTAACATAAATTCAGTACTTTTATACTAATGAACTAAAAAAAGAGAAAAAAAATTAAAATTAATAAAAATAAGAACAAAATTGCATTTCATGCTCTTTTAATACCCATTAACCAGGAAATGACCATTCATAAGTGAATTTATTTAGTCTTTAAGCCCTTGTCTAATTAACCCATCAAAACCAGTATCATGAACCTCAGAAACATTAGAAAACATCAGCCTTTCTTTGCTCATTGTTAGAACAGCCTGGTTTAAAGTTAAGGCGATAGAGTTCACATATGGATGAAGCTTCGCTAAAAAAATTTTTTTTGGGTTAGTACTGATGTGTCTTTAAGTCTATTCCTAAACTTTGTCACTTGCTTTCTTGGTAACCTTGGCAAGTTAGTTCACCTCCTTCTCTGCAAAACATGTTTAATGTTACTTAGCACTTCTGCAAAGAATTTTTGAAAAAGCATGGTATAATAGGACACATTATATAAAATTACCTCAATATAGTTCATAGTATACAAGTTAACTTCATGTTGAACTGACCTCCTTCAGCTGAGCAGATGACCACAATAGGGCTGAAGGGACCATCTCCTTTGTTGTTGTAAACACCAACTTTCACCTCAAAAGGAGTCAGAGGTGGCACACTTTCATCTCTGTAGATGAACTTTGAGGCATCTGAAGATGTCACCATTTTTTCCTTCCAGCCACGTGTTCCATTGGGTCTGAAGGCTACAATATATCCAAATCCTTCTCCATTCTGAAACTCTTCTGACACTGGCTGAAAAATAAAGTTCAGGTAATGATCAGATGTAGTTTTACTAACTTAGAAAGCAGTCATTCAGTGGCTGACCTTAATCTGGCTGCTTGTGTAAGGGTGATCCCTTACAGTGACATTATAGGATTTTACTTATCATGCCTGGGAACACATAGGAACAATTACTTCTGAAGAAGAACCTTGTAAGAGAGTTTCTTCACCTAATCACCATAATTAAGTCACTATGCTAGGTTTGATTAAGCTTTTGGCCTCAGAAAGATTTTTTTCTCTTGTATATGCCACTTTGTGGTTAATGTTACAACGAGTGGTCTATTAGTGGAAAAGCCCCTTCAGTGACCTTGTGAAAAAAACCAGAACAACATATTATTAAGGGCTTCTAAAATATGATGGGAGTGATGCTACAGTGGGATTTTCTTGGGCTTTAGGTGCCAGCCTGTCTAATTTCTGTATCCATATGGGGTGTCAAGTCTTACGGATTTAAATCTAGCGTTCAGTTTGAGACTGAAGATATAATGTACTAAATGTAGTTCTAACTCTCAAACTGAGTCTTGGTGAAGAAAAAAATAAATCTCATTATTTTTCTCTTCTCAGAGGATCTGTGAAATTAGCCACTTAAATTGGGATACATCTGCCATAAGCAGGCAGTCAGCAGAGGGATTTATCTGTTGAGAGACTGAGCACTGCAAAAGCTATATCTTACATGTCCAGTTCAAGGACTGGAATTTTCAATGCTAATTTACTGCCTACATTCCTTATAAAGCCAATGGGCTAGTTTAGAAATTAGGTTATGTTTAACAGCTGTCAGCATATTAAGCCTATGGGAAATGCCAAAGAAAGGGTGTCTAAACGTTCCCTCTTGAAGTGCCTATCCTAGATCTGCAGCTAATGAACATGTAAATCAGAGCAGGGACACAAACCCTCTCCCTTCCACATTGCAAGTGAATGTTGCATCACCAAGCACCTCACTTACAGACACCATTTTCTACCCATTCTTCTGAAGCTGTGAGCTGCACATCCAAGAAAAAAAAAATCATGACTTCAAAGGCAGAGTAGGGAAAAACATGACAGACTTCATAATCTAGTGATTTGAATGGGAAAGGAGAAGCTTTCCCTCTCCTTGAAATACTTATGGATAAGTATTATCAATAAATCACTATAAAAAAAAAAAGCCAGAAATACAAAGGAAGTAGCAGAACCTTGCATTGCACTGAAAATGCTAAATACACAGTCTGAGAATTAAAGTTAAGTAAAAAAAAGGTTTGTTTGAACCTGCTGAGTATAATTCATGAGACTATGTAGGTTAGAGTTTCTTGAATTCCCAGGAACCCATATACCATCTCAGTATCATCTCAGACTTCAAAATACTTTGTTGAATTCCTAGTGCATGCATAAGTCCAATAAGACTTCTTTGGATCCTGAAATTGCACAGACTGAGTGTGCTGCATGTTAACATTCACTGTGTCTTATGGAAATGCAGTGACCACACCAGACAGCACAGTAGTCTGTAGGGAATTTTTGGAGTGTTATCTGATGTGCTATGATTAGTTCTTTAGCAGAAATTTCAACACTTGCTTTTGTGTTCTGTCTTTTTTTCTTGAAGAGATGGTGACTATAATTAGAAATGGTAGCAATCCTCAAAAAATTAAAAAATGTAAATATGCTCAGTTCACAATTTATACTTACAGAGATGAAATGCCATTAAATTCTTGTAAGCTGAATTGGATTAATGACTTTATGCAGTTTAAGAGGTATTTGAAACAATAGTGTGCTGAAATTAACACTAGGAAAACCAGCACTAGGTATTGATGGAAACAAGGAGTTAATCAGAAAAAAGGGGGAAGGATCAACAAGTTCTGCCTCATTGGCTTTGTGCTTCTTAGCTAAAAGTGAAAAAGCATCAGATGGATTTGTAGAAAAGCCCTCAATATATACAGAAATTTATGTTATAGGAATTGCTAGTTCTTAACTGTCTGTTGTATCTCTACTGCAGGATGGGACACCTATGGATCCCGGGCTTCTTTTGCAAGAAATCTGTGACCCTTGACAAGGAGGGAGATATAACACACTCCAGTAGTCCTTCACTCCATTCACCTGCAGAACACTATAAAGACACTTAATATGAATACTACATACTAATATATGATATTAGGGACTGGGATTAGGCCAGTTTACATCAGATACAGCTCTAATCACCTGCTGAAGGAAGGACATCTAGAATGGGGGGGCATACAAGGAAGCTGCCCGAGCAGCAAGAGACCTGGTCAGGAGAGCTAAAGCTCAGTTAGAATTAAATTTAGCCAGGGAGATTAGGGGTAATGCTAAAAATTTCCACAGGTATATGAATGGAAAGAAAAAGACTAGAGAAGGTGTTGGCCCCCTTAGAAAAGAGACTGGAGAACTGGTGGCAAGTGATGCTGAGAAGGCTGAGGTCCTCAATGACTTCGTTTCCTCAGTCTTCATTGGCAAGGGCTCCAGCCACACCCCCAGAGCCACAAAATTTGATGGCAGGCATTGGATGAAAGAACTGCCCATTGCAAGTGAAGATCAGGTTCGTGACCATCTGAAAAACCTGAAAGTGCACAAGTTCATGACACCCGACGGGATACACCCACGGGTGCTGAGAGAACTGGCGGATGAGGTTGCGAAAACACTATCTGTTATATTCCAAAAGTCATGGCAGTCCAGTGAAGTCCCCACTGATTGGAAAAGGGGAAATACAACCCTCGTATTCAAAAAGGGAAAGGTGGATGAACCCAGGAACTACAGACCAGTCAGCCTCACTTCTCCCAACAGGAGAGATGCTGCTGTTTATGGCTACAGACAATAAAGCAAACTGAAATCAGCTCTGTCTTGGCTGTCTCAGGTAACTGGTGTCAGAGAAGGCAGATGTGCCAACAGAAGACAGCTTCTTTGGATGTCCTAACAGTTACTATTTTAAGCACTTAATCAGAATTCTGTGTGTCTCATACCATCTGAATGCCTCCTCAAGTTGGCTATGCTAAATCTTTTTTTCATTAAACCCCTGTGTCTTTATTTGATGGATTTATTTTTTTTTTGTTTTGGTTGTTTGTTTTGTTTTGTTTTTTAATATATATATATGTATATTTTATGAATGTGAAACACTTCACGATTTATCCAGAAGTTTTGAAACCTCTTCAATAAAATTCTCTGTTCTACTGTGTTATTTGTGATTACCACAGAAAGCAACTCCCACTTCTCCAATTGCCCACTGGCATGGCCAAACATGAAGTATGATATCTTCTGTCATACATGAATTATCACAATAAAGAAAGTATATTTGTGATGCAGGAAACATTTTCTCAAAATAAAGGTCTATTTCAGATCTTTATTTAAAAAAAAAAAAAAGAAAGAATTTTCATTAAATACTTAAAAAAAATTTCTTTCTTAATTTAAGTTTAAAAAAAGTTATAAAGCATTCCTTCTCTTCCCTTAGCTATTATTTCATCTGGTTTAATATTTACTTAGGATCAAGAAAAGTCAAATCAATCCAAGCAGTAGATCAGGAAGAAAAGACTTATGAATAAACACAACTTTGGAGCTGCTGCCTAAGAACATTACTTCATAACACATTTAAAGAATAGTATTGTGTGTTCCAAGATTTTCAGTAAGGAAACTCCAGTATATTATTTACTTTGCCCTCAAAGAAATAAACATGAAACAAAACCTTTAATCAGAAAACTCACTTACCTCCCATGCTATTACTAATTCATGTCGCCTTCCACTTCTGCCACTTACATTAGCTGGAGGAGTCTTTGGAACTGTGAACCAAAAGTAAAAAGAAAATAATAAAAAAAATAACCAAAACAGAATGTCCAACTTATTGTAGTTTTCCCCATAGTAATATGTTGCTGCAGAAGACACAAGGCTGTTAAATCAGAACAGAAATAAAAAACATAGCACTCTGTGGTAAAGTAAATTTGCTTAAGTTTCATTTCAAAGAATTCCTCAGTCAGGCTGGTAAATTCAAACAAAACATAAGTTAAGAATAAAAATTAGCACTATATTTTCTACAGATTAGTTAAAATTTCAATGTACAGATCATCTAAGAGATAAAACAGGAATTATCATATTAACATATATTTTTTGAACAGACAAAATCAAATGTCTGGGAACCTGACCTATTTTAGACTTTAGGTAAAATCTTAGGACATAAATAATATGTCTCTACAATTTTCCAAATCATTAGTGATTGAGAAAGTCGTATTTCTTGTAAATCTATTCTTGCATGTTTTACCAGGGAGACAATTTTTAGAAATTTTAAATTAACCATCTTTAAACATCACATCCTTTCTTGCAAAATGCTGGAAGCAGTACATCCCACAGTTCTTTAAAAACTGAGACAAACATTATGGCTTGAAAATCACATATGAGCAGGTGATGAAATCCTTTAAGAGAAAATATAATTATCATCATCAGTGTGAATTGGGTTATCACATTTTGTAAAACTTCAGAAATCTTAATTGTTCCACTGGAATTGTATAATTTCTTTTATCTTAATTAAAACCTCTAATGAAGCTCCTAAAATGACTTATGTTTTGAGTTTATTTACTGTAAGCAGGTAACAATTGCATTATTTATTTTGTTAAATATTCCCTAAGATACAAGCTTTCTCTTTTCTTCCTTACAGGAGTACATAGGTCACTGGTAGAAATGTACTGTGAGACATTAACTGCTAAGGCCTTATTGCATGCCTTTCAGCTTATTTATTGAGTAGCATAGTGCCTTTGAACTATACAAAGAAAAGTACATTTAAATAAATGTATACAGTCCTTTCTGTTTTCCGTGTTGATCAGTAATGGCTTAAGTTCAATGAAAGTGCAATTTTCACTAGATCCTGAAAGTTCACATAAAATTTCGGAATTCTTTTGTGTAGTGACTTTTTAAACTTTGAACTTCCCTGTACAGAACATGCCCAATTCTGTTTTTTCTCAAATGATGCAAACCCACAAAGCTTATGAATTGCTTCTGATTTAAACCGTTAGAAATGAGGTAAGAGCCCTTTCATCTGTGGATCTTACCACACTGAGAGGGGAGATTTCTAATGTGTTACTCATTTCTCTTGAAAAAAGCTGGGTTCATCTGGCTAAGATGGTGTCTTTGACTTTCCCCTCCCTCCCTCTGTAACATGCAAAAATTATGATGTTATCTCCAATGAGGCATCTTGTTTAGCACCCATTTTTCCTCTTGCTTTTCTAAGGTGTTTTTTGATTAGTTATAAAGATAAATGAAGGTTTTGTGTAGGTGCCACATTACTGATGAGAGAGTACACTGTACTTCTTTGAAGCATCCAATGTGATGGACTTACTTAACCTGCAATGTTCTCTTCTAGAATTTTCTTGTTAACAGCTTTGCAGAATAAATCCCTATTTAAATGAGCAAATGTTAAAAGAATAAAACTGTCAAAACAATTAATTTATTTTGCACCAAACTAAAAAGCACTTTCACACAGTGAAAGTCTTTCAAATGAATAACCATTAAAAGAATAACTATGTCAAAGGAATCAATTTCCACTGCTCCAAAGCAGATTATACACAGTTAGAGAGGGACATTTTGAAATGAGTAACTGTCAAGAGAATAAAATTATTAAAAGAAAACAGTTTTTGCCAGGCACCGAGGTTATATGCTAGCAATTGTTTCAGAAGCAGCACCTTTATATCAGTGTTATATACAAAATTACTCACTCATAGCCTAAGTTTATTGTCATGCAATTAGTGACTTCCCACACTTTAAGTTGTTAATTCTCATCACTGATACTCATGGAGATGCACTTGATCCAAATACGCAAATATGATGACTAATCTTGGCTCCTGGACACAGGATACATGTGCCTTGGGGACAGAACATTAGGACTTCTTTTCTTTAGTGTTAATCAAAGCTAGGAAATTCAGTATTGTTTCTTCTGAACACACACATCCCAACTAGCAGCAAAGAGCTCTTTGCTATGTTAATATGTCTCATTTGATGAGATGAGAAAATGTCACCTACTGGAAAATGAATCAGTGGTCCTTAGGATCATAAAATGTGACTGTGCTTAGCTTGATTGTACATGTGTAATTCTGATCAAAACCTTCTCATTAGCTCCTTTGCCAGCTACCTATTCTCACTGGTCTCTTGTTTTATTCTTAGATGGTAAGCTCTTTGTGATTTCTTTCAGGCACTTGTAAGGTAGCAAATTAAAACTCATGTCTCTCTCTGTCATTCTGGTAATGCGAGCAACAAATACTACTAAAAACTGGTTCTGAAAGATGTGGTGACTAGACATAGTTCACAGTAAATAATGGACAGCACCTGTTGATGTTGAAACCTCCACTTGAGGCAAACAAACAAAAATCTTGAAATCACTTTTCCAGGAGCTTGGTTTGAACAGAAACAGCAGGATTTGTTTCTTCTTGTTTTCCATTTTCATAGAAACTTAATTTTCCCTAAACCTTGCATTTTCTCTAAGAGTAGGTACAAAGAATATAGCCCTTAGCAGTCCTATGAAGCATTTGATAATATGCTTAAAACATAAATGAAGAAAAGGTGATATGGAAAGGTAAACCTTATACATGAAGCCATGGCTATTTGTATAATAATTTGTGTGTATCTTATCAGTAAAAGCTAAATATGAATGAAAAGCAGTGGGTTTTGTTTAGGACAAAATGTATGCTGCTGAGGACTTTGTGTATGGGAGCGGTGGCTACAAAGTGCTGAAGAGCACGGACAACGCCACCTATATGTTTTAAATCTGTATTTAAATGTAAAGCTTGGGGAAGCTTTTAGAAGTGGTAGGTAATACCACAGTTGTGAAACCATGAACATTTGGGATAGATGTTAGCTTTCCTTCCAAAGTTCTGCTGTGTCCAAACTTTTGAAGACTGCTCTGTTCTTTAGGGTGCTTAAATTAGGTTTTTCTTACAGAGTTTTAAAAATCCCTCTTCACTCTGCATGTCTGATGGATTTTATGGTTTTGTTTTTTTTTATGTTTGATTGTTCTAATTTTTTAAACGCAAACTATGGATTCTGCTAGACTGTAAAGATGAACCATTCAAAGATTTTGGATGCTCACTTCTGGGCAAAATATTGAAAATTATTAAATATTTCATCTTGACATTATAACAAATGAAACATGGCCATTTCTGTTTTAAAAAGATGTGGAATTTGAAATTTACTTTGGTTTTATTTAAAAATAGAAACACTAAAACAGGAAAGAAAAATGAGAATATTTTGTTTTGAGTTGACAGAGATTGAATTTTTATCCAGAATTATTATTTTACTTCTAATTTACTAGAGCAAATTTACATTTTGTATAAAATAAGTTTTATTCTCCCCATTTTTTATTTGGGTAAATGAACTGAAAAAGTCTTTTAAATTGATCTACCTCTAGATTACTTTCCTTATAGAAAGGAAAATAAAATGTCATGTTGAATCTGGAAAAACTGAAAGCACTTGAAAGTCAATTCATCTGCTTTTTATCATTCCATTCTTGTAAAGAAATTTTAAAAACCCCTGTTACTGTATGAATAATTAATAATTTTAAAGTGTTTCTGTTTTATCTTTTTTTTTTTTTCCCAAGGAATTATCAAGTGGGGTTTTTTTTTTTTCAATTCTGTGTGTTTTGTTTATTATGAAGAGAAATGACAGATTCTTAATTTTTAGTAAGTTTTAATATTTGTTCAGTTCAAAAGTATTTAGCAGCCAAAATGATAACTTATTATAGCATTGCTGTAGAAGGATATAGCTGGACTTAGTACCCATCTTTCAAATTTGTAATCTGAACACATAAGATAGAGTGAAGACAAAGAAAAGCAAGAGCCTTCCTAACCTCTTGTTTTTAGAGTAAGAAATGCTAATATGAGCTGCCCAAATTTGCAGAGCGTTTTGTGATAAGCGATTCAGTCCAGATTTCCCAAATCTATACTTTAATCACAAGGTCTTTCTTACTTTACTTGAATCCTGTGTTCATGAAGATACTTTCCACATGGATATTTTTTCTATAAATTCTGAAACATTTTGTCAAATGAAGCAAAATGAAACAAAATGTTGATATTGCTACGCTTTTGGGATAGATGAATTATTAAACATCTTTAATCCTTAGGAAGATTCTTGCTTAATGTACAATTTGAGGTTGTTTTTATCACCAGCTTGGCAGAATTTCCTAATGTGAGGACCAAAGCAACAACACATGCAGTAGTTTTTTCTTCTCAGTTATTTCTATCTGTCTGTCTGTCTGTCTGTCTGTCTGTCTGTCTGTCTATCTATCTATCTATCTATCTATCTATCTATCTATCTATCCATCCATCCATCCTTCCACCCACCCATCCTATCTCCTGCAGTACATTTGGGAAACAGAGTGATGTTAAGTGAAAACCCTTAGCCAGCCCTCAGGTTCTCACCCTTCCAGGAAAACATTTCATATTTCATCCGTTCAGGAATGAAATGTAAAATGCGCCAACATCTCAGAAGTTGATGATACACTGTATTCAACTACTGGAAAACTTGGCTCAGGATCTGCATTTCTATTCTCATTTCCTCTGTATTCTTAATGTTTGTAATCTAGTAGGAGATAGAATTCAGTTCTATTCCCTGATAACTATTTGATTATATGATTCTGTAATAGTGTCACGCATGGTTGCATGACTCGGTCTGAATCGCCTCCAAATCACAACATATAAGACTGAAATCTCAAATGCTGTGGTATATATGCCAGAGAACGAGTTCCTCAGCTTTCTTGTTATGTCTTTTAGCAGCACACGTATTTGGATTCTTTGTCAATTTAATACTGCATATTAGTTTGAGCATGCAATATTATTTGTTAGTAGCCTAATAATTCTAAATATACCCATGCAGTCAATGATTACTGTCTACTTTGTCTCCTTCTTGTTTTTCCCAATAGAAAAGCACATTTTCTACAAAGACTTTAGTAGACCACATAATCGTCTTCAAATGTCACAGATAAAGCAGGTTATTTATTTTTTTTCTAGAGCAAAAATGGTTATAATAGTAGGAAAATCTGAAGCTTCTTTTATACAGATCACAAATAAACCACCACCCTCAACAACAAAACACCCCAGTCAAATACAAAGCTAGTCTAAAACAGGTAAACTTTTTCATGGGGCACAGGCATTACTTGTTATGCTATGAAGAAATTCTAACTGAGAATAAGGGCAACTTAATGGAAAATAAGGACTTATTAAAAATAAAGCCTGTGTACAATCTGCTACTAATAGAGTGCATTACATTGTTACCTTATAAAATCAACTTTGCATGCGTGGTTAGCAGGTTAAACTTTGATTCTACTCAATTTCTCTCTCCCCATGTTTCCCCATGAATAGATAATGTAATTGATGCTTTGCCCCAGGCTTCAAATGCCCGACTGCCTTAGTGGAATGCCAGACATGTTTAAATTCATGTTATTGGCTCTTTTCACCTTGTGGACCTGTAAAATATGTATCAAGGCTAGAACTGACAGAAATGCAGCAGCTGGCTATAAGTTAGATGTGCCAGAAAATTGCAGTATTATCCATTCTGATGGAAGTAGCTATGAAAGGCAATCATGTTAACTAAATATAAACTAAGTAACAAGATTAGAGTTTAATTAGAAAATTAAAGCAAGTGAAAACCTGTTTATTATTCGGTTGATTTCTTTACACCATCCCAAGTATTGTTTTTATGGGAATTTTTGGATAATGGACTAATATAAAATATTGTTGTTGCTGTCTTGAGGAAGAAGTGATAAAATAAGTGAGGTATAGGGAGAGAAAAAGGCTTTAGTCTCCAGCCAAATAAGCTTGTGCCATTAAATTACAGATACCGTTTAAGTATAAAATAATGGAAGCACAATCACACATTTGCTGTCTCTGTGGGTTGTCTACACAGCTATCATTCAGTCTGGTGGATCTTAATTCTCATCTGAGCATGAGCCACAGCCATCTTCTCTGCTGGTAGACTGATATTCCTGGAGTTTTACCTAGTGCAAGGGCACCCTGCCTGTTTTACTTGTACGCCGCATCTAACAGCACTGCAAATATCCAGGTTCCTCTGCCTGGATCATTAGACAGGCTGATGTTGTGTTCTTTCTGAAATAACGTCCTTTCACTTACATGTCTTTTAATAATTGAGATCCATGATATTGGAACTGGAGCCCATGTTAATAGAGATTTTGCCTTGAAGCTTTCAGATAAAAATTAGTAATAAAGAGTTCTGAAAAATTCTGAAAAAAAATCTGAAAAAAAAAAAAAAGATCACTGGATATTCTAAGATAGCTATTAATGTGCTAATTTGGAAAACCTTATATGAAAGCCAATAAAATCTTTTAATAGCATTCCTATCTCATTGAGTTTAGCATCTGAAGACTATACCAAGGATGACAATTTACACAATCAATAGATGTTGTTTCAAAGGACAGAATTAAACAGTCTCTGGACTTCAGGAATATCTGGGAATCAGGAAAAAGAAGCTGTCTGAATGAGGCAGATCATGAAGACTCTGGCATTTCAAGAGTGCCATAAATATTATGAACAGCATGCTATTTTGCAAAGAACTGTATGCGTAACTGATTTTTTGTTATTGTTGTTTGACTTTTTTTGTTTAAAGCAAAGTTTATTGTGTAATTGTTCTGACTTTACAACTCTTTGTGGGTTCTAACAAATTGGGAAATTGTATCTTATTGCAACTCCTGTCTTCTCACTCCCTCTATAGAATAAAACAATGAGACTGTATCTATGCTTTTTAGTGAAAAAAACCACAAAACCCAAAATCATTCACAACTGAAACAGAAAATAAAGGTTTTTATAAAGAAAGGCCTTTCAAAATTGAGGCAATACCAACAGACTTCTGCTGTACCATGCTGTGTTAAGCAGGTACACAGATAATTTCAGATTCAAATTTCAACCCTTAACATTCTGTGATTCTGTCATTCTCTGAAGGCTGTTAAGTTCTTTTACTGGCTTCTGTCTCGACTTCAATGTCATGCTATAAAACACTCAATTCTAATATGACGTTTGTGCAGCTGTAACTTTGCTAGACAAAAGGTGTTCCTAACTGAAATCTGGACGTGCAAGTGAACATCTAGTGTAGCCTTCTCTCCTATTTAAACTAATATGTTGCTGATTTGTTACTCAAGACAACCTGCATTATTATCAGATGCAGTGCTGTTATCAGGAGGAACCCCATGTACTGGAGTACAGATCATTGCTTCTTGAGCTAAAGGCTCTGTTCCTTCTGATGGTAGTGGAGTATTACCCAGAAATGAATACCAATCACTGGGTGAATAGGTACCACACCCTGCATGCTTTCTCTGTCCCAAGATTTATTTATTTTTACTGATCATTTTTATGATTTATCAATGCATTTTTACAGAAGTAATGTTGTAATGATTATCCAAAGGAATATTGACAATGGATGTGCATGAAGACTTTCACTAGAGTTGTAGGAATATGTTTTAGTAAATACAGCCTTTGTTTGGTAAACACTGGGAAAGAGGAGGAAGGAAACTAAAAACCATGACATCTACATGAGATCTAACATTTTCAAGCTTCTGTTTGTGAGAAAAACATTTGCTCACAGTTTAAATATATCTGATTGACTAAAATCCTGAACCACCCTTTCAAAACCAGAGAACATATTCATAAATCTGAAAGAATATAATTCCAAGAGTGTAATTTATTACAGGATAAACTTTTTCCAGAATGTTTGTGTCCTCTCTGATATATACCATCTACATAAATAGAGAAGTCAATCAAACATTTGGATTCAGCAGGATTTTCATTGTCAGTGAAATATGGTACAAAATCAAGGAAAGAATGGTGGTGAAATAAAGGGTTTTTTTTTTTATTTATTTGAGATGAAAGTAGCTCATGTTTCTTATTTCTTTTTTTCTTTCATCCTTTTCTTAATGGAACAAAGCATGTAGCATTTGAAGCTTCTGCTATATTTATTGAGTTTCATACTGCAGGGAGTTTGCAGAAGACGAAGGGGAGAGTTGAATAGGAAGCATCCTTCCACATGCATGAATGGGAATCAAATCACTTCAATTCAGTTCTGTGATTGCATGTAGAAATTTGATATCAGCTAGTGACTACACAGTTATTTAAAGAAGAAAAAAAATGTGTCTTATTACAGCTGAATATAGACTTGTTAGACTTCATTTAAAATAGTGCATGCAAATTTAGGTGCCACAATGAGAGACATTGATCAACTAGAGCAAGTTCAGGGGAGGCCACTGGGATGGTGGGACTGGAGCCCTTGCCTAGTGAAGAGAGGCTGGGGGAGCTGCTCTTGTTCAGCCTGGAGCAGAGATGGTTTGTGGGGACCTAACAGCAGCCCTGGTGCCTATGGGGAGATCATTGAAGAGACAGAGATGGGGTCTTCATAGTCGTGTAGGGTGGGAGGGCAAGAAAGTGTGGTCATAAACTGAAATACGGGTAGTGGAAAGAAATATCACAATGATACTAGTTAACTGTTGGCATAGGTTGCCCAGAAAGGATGTGCAATCACTCTCCTTAGAGGTTTCAAAGACTCAACAGGACAAAGCCTTGAGCAACCTGCTCCAGAGTCAGTTTACCCAGCTTTGAGAGGGAAGCGCGGCTAGGTGTCTCCAAAGATCCCCTCCAGCCCCAATTTTTCAGTTGATTCTGTGGTTCTGTCTAAGAAAATCAGCCTAAATGTTTTGTTATGAATATTTGTGGATGGCATATACACAGACTAGTGAGCAATGGAGCTGAGGCACAAGATTAACATATCTTAAAAGATAGTTTTATTTTAGAATGAGACAGGTGGACACATTTTGGCATTGCCACTTGTAATTCTTACAATCTCCCTTAATGAGAAGACAGTGCAACACATATGCTGTATTCATCCAGAATATTTCCAACTACAAAATCAATTATATTTTCAGATTCAAGTAGAATCTTTGAATTTGGAACTCTTCTATTCTGTGTGATCAATAAACTACTTCCAAATTACTTGGCTGAAGAAACATCAAAACAAAATCAAAACTTACAAGACCTCCTAAATAACAAAGAATGAAGAAATCTGAAAGTATCCTGAGATGCAGTTCTTTTCTGAGGCTTTATTAAAATCCTGTATTTCTCTCTTTCAACCTCGTAAAATATGTCTCTCTAGCTTCCTAGGGATTTTTTTCTCAGATTCGCAATCCCTTTTTATCTCCCTTCATTCTACCCAAGTTACTGTCAATAATTCCAAACTTTCCAAGAACACTGCAATTTTCAAGAGACCTAAATAGGATGCAAAACACCTTTTCTGGGCTCCCACAGTACCATTCCAGTCAGAAGCATAAGGAAATTTCTTTATATTCAATAAGTGTTCATGGTAGAGTATGTGTGACAAACAAACATTTAGAGCACAAGGTATTTCAAATTAAGCACCTTCCCATGGCTTCTTTATCTTGCCAAAAAAAATTCTGTGCACCTTCATGGAGAGAAGTTATGAAGAATAAGGAGGAAGAGGCTGTTTGGGAATAGTTGTTTGAAGACACTGAGAAGCAGCCTACAAGTGAAGAGCAATGGAAGGCTGCCAGAGGGCAGGCAGCAATGTCTTAAGTGCAAGATGAAGAGTACAGCAGTCTGGATGGAGTAAGACAGCAGGGAATGGGTTTATTTGGAATTTCTGTAAATTAAACAATATTCCTGTAATTAATACAAACCTGCTCCCCATTGCAGAAGCTATCACCCTGAAACAGTGATGACTGAACACACAGATATGTACAAGGAAGAAGAGAGTAGGTCTATTATCATATTAAAATTGTTCTTGTTTCTGGTAGTCCTGGAAAATTAGTCTTTGTAACCTCTTCTTACCTGCTTCATTGGTTCTGATCATTCGTGATGGTGCACTTGGATCTCCAGTCCCAATTCTGTTGGTTGCTACAACTCTGAACTCATACTCCACCCAAGGGTTCAGTTCAACTGCCATAGCAGACTCCATGTCACCACTTATCTCATCTGGAACTGCAGACAGCAAAGAAATGTGTAGATCACTCAGAAATGTGAAGCTCACTTGCAATATCTCAATGGACTTTGTGATAGAATATGGCCATTAGAAATAATAGACATCAAGAATCTGTCAGAAATCACAGCTAGTTTTTTGGCACTGTGGTACTCCTGAAAAGACACAGATTGAGGAATATAGGGGAGAGCTTTCTGATTATTCACAGATGTATCATGGCAGGTGTCTTTGTGTTCTCCTTTCAGAGCTGTTGCTAAGTAACGTGAAAGGAATAGAAACAGAAGAAAAAAAAAATAAAATTCAGTGCTTTTAATCTATCATTGCTCTCCTAAGAGTATCTGTTCCTGTGGTTACCAATGGTTATTATTGTGACAAGCAGGAGTTGAACAATCTACTTGTGCTCTTTGAAAAATGTTCTCACCTGTTTTTACAGTCTGCCAGCCAAGAGAAAATGGACTACGTGCTTGTAGGTTGTAGAGGGTGATAGGGCTGTGATTGTCTGCCCCAGGACTCCAGGAGAGTGTTGCTGTGGTGTCTGTAATTTCCTCCACTATTACAACCCCTGGGGGACCAGGAGGGCCTAGAAATAAAGTGGAATAATCAAACAGACCACACCATCATCACGGCTGAGCAGCAATAATACAGGAGACGCATTCTGTAGGGACGCAGTAGAGTTCAATATCCATGAAATACAAGGGTTAAAATGCACGCTACTACATCATGGAGATACCTCATTTCCATGATTTCTGCTGGTAAATTGTGATTGTTTCTACTCTTCAAATGCTGCATGGGTGAGTGTCAATTAACTTGCCAAAGTGACACTGGAAGAACTAGAAATAGAAACAGATTAAAAAAGAAAAATCTTCTGCTATAATTGTTCTGAACCTAAAATTAAAGGAAAAAAAAGAGCAACTTTAAGAAGCATTCAGGCTAGGTTGAACAGGTGCAATCACATCTTCTCTTTGTGTGAGATTTGTCAGAAGGATAGACAAGTAGTGATCAAAATGAAGCACAGGTAGATGTGCTACTTGAAGAACAATAATATTACTAATAACTGAATCAAGAATACATCATTCATCTTTTTTTCTAAAATTCACTCGTTCAGGGAAACAGTTTGGATTAATATCCTGCTGAAAGTCCATTAACTGCTTGATTGAAAGGTATTAAAACCAAACCAAAACTGAAACATATATATTTTGAAGACTGGTAACTACTATGGGTCCTTTAAAAGCAACCACTCCACCCTCCCTGAACTTCAAAACCGAGAACTTCTCACTTGAGAAATTAAAGGATTATTTATTCCACTTAGCTACACCAAATCAGAATATGCTAACCAGGTGTCCTGGTTTGAATTAGAACAGAACAATTCTGTTCAGAACAGAACAGATCAATAGGTTGTGAAACATCCAGTAAGTGAGATATCCAGTAGCAAACATGACTTTACAAAATAAAACATGGCTATAACGTCCCTCTCGCACTTACAATTTTCTTCTTTAATTCTACCTGATATTGATGTTTCTGGTGTTTGAAAACCTTGTCCATTTGCACTTGCTAAACTAAATTGGAGGCAAGGTTCTCCTGGTTCAGGATTTTCTTCCACAGTTGTTTTAACCTGGTGTTTAGGGGAAAATGCACATCTTTGTCATGGTTAAATGCAAAAAAAAAATCTCTCTTATGGTTTCTTACACTTAAAAGCTTTTCAACGTCCTGAAGAACAGGACTTAATACTTCTGTAAAATTTTAATATTATTAATAGCTGTAATTGTTTATGACAAATCTGCCTTTTCTTGGCATCCAAGACCCTTCTGATTCTTTTCCATCTTCCTGTTGCTGAAGATTGAAGTCTTGCTTCTGCTCCTGCACAGATGGAGGACTGTGAAATCAGAAATGCAGTACAGGACACTTTCTCCCAGAATGAAACTGCAGGAAGAATGATGGTGGAAACAACTTTATTAATAGAAAGCAATTGCTGCTACACTTTGGTGAGAGACATTTGCATGCATCATGAGTTGTAGTGGAGCAGGTTCTTTGGATACATCCATTCCCATGAGCTGTGGTGAGTGGTGCGGTCCCACCTGGCGAGAGGTCAGAGCTCAGCACCTGTGGATCAGGGTGGCAAACACTCTCATCTGGTGCCTCCACTTGAAGTGGAATTTGTGTTCAGGATTTCTGCATTACTGAGCTCAGCATTATTATATTTTAGTGATGTTTCATGCAATCAAATCTTTTGCTGGCTAGAATCCTTAGTCCATAAGTAGAAACAAATTTATCTGAATATCAAAGACTAAAAAAACCCATTAGCTGAAATATATTCTAGTTGCTGTGATTTTTTTTTGTCATATGCAGGTGCTAAAGCTTTATATTTTCTCTGATATATCTTCAATAAAAGCATGTTTACATGAGCTACGACAACAGTTTGATCAGAGTTTTGTAATACTTGAGCTCAATAGCTTCAGAGTGAAAGAAACATTGAATGCTTTAAATGAGAAGTTAAATTACACTATTTCCTTGCCTCTGTTTTCTTGACAATAATGTACAAGCAACTGATTGACATTAAAATGTTGGCTTTTAGAAATAATAGTAACAGAAAAAGACAAATGTTTGAAATTCAAGGGATTCAATTCCTTCTATTTCTGGAATGGAAGGAGTACAGTAAAGTTTAGTATTATGGACATTTGATGAAAAAAGATTGTCTCAGCAACACACTGCAGTCCTCTTCACAGGAGCCCAGGGTACAGCTACTGGAAGAACAAGGTTCTCCACTTCCATGGGTGGTGATCTGCTTCAGTGCTGGGAGTCTTTCCTCTTCCCTTGCTCTGCCATCTCAGCAGACTTGACTTCACTGCTGTCAGTGCCTTTCATCAAGTCATAAACCGTACTGAGATAAGAAGGTGCCACCCCTTGGACACCATGTGACTCTTGGCCTTCTGGATTCCTAACTTAATTTTCAGTTCAAAGGTCTTGCTTTTCTTCCTTGTAGAAAATATCATAAAAAAATTGTGTCTTTTGCTTTCCTGTCTTCCTGCAAAGTGTGTTCTCTTCTTTGATGGGAAACACCAGGTCAGGCCTTTGTCTAAGAATAGCAAGTCCTGGGGATAATTTAATACAATAGGGTGATCTTCAATCTCCATCACCTATTATTTCAGGCTATCTGTTGACATAGGAAAGTAGTAGCAAAATTTTTATTTGTAGCCATGAGGGAAAAGTTAAAAGAAAGCTGTGATCTTGATACAATCATATGCTTTTACTGGGTTGGAGCCCTAGGACCCAAATTATGTCACGGTCCCAAGCACAAACAAAATTAAAGGGAAATATTTTAGTACCTTTCCTCTACAACAATATTTCTCTCATGCACACTGAACATTGTTAAAGAGTTTCTAGCCACTGTATTACAGGCAAAAGAACAAGCATCTTGCTTATATTAAAGGACGTGAAATATATTTGTGCAGACATCGCCTGCTAATTCTAAGTATATTTTGTTGTTCAAATTCTCTCATGTTTCTTAAACCTTTTAAATGCATTCCTTGGCATGACAATGTGTCATTATGCTTTCTGAGATGTGTGCTCTTACACAGTCTGCAGGATGACTGCTAAAAAGCATTTCCATTTCCAACAGCAGGCAATCTTGAAAGCAGATTAATAAAGGACAAAAGCCTCAGTGATGACAAATGTATGACAGGTAGCCAGGACCTGAGTGCTATGCAGATGTCACTCATTTTTGTAGAAATCTCATTAAATTTTATGCTTGGATGTAATCATTCATGGTGTCAACCTGCAGAGAAGCTTTTCTCCCAAGGGCTGTGTTATTTTTCAGGATCTCTAAAACAATTTTTTAGTTGAGAATAGCCAATTGAGGGAAAAATGCACAATCTGCTCAAATGCTTCTCTGGAAGCTACACAGAAAATGACGGGCCATAAATGCACTACAGTGCATTCGACCTTCATAGAGAAGACATCTGGGGCTGTGATAGGCTCTTATGTATCTCTAGGAGCACTGGAAGCCCAGTGTCAAGGTTATTAGTAAGCTATCTTTTTTTTCAGAGCAATTCCATAGATTGATACTTCATTTCAGGACATGCGTGGCTGCATTTTGGCAAACTTGTTTTATGTGTCTTTTTATTGTTGGAATGATCATCCTGAGAGGTCCTTTAGATTACTTCACTATGGTACAATGTTAATGTGAGAATTCTTGAAAGACTATTAACAATGATAGCCATAGTTATTCAGTGGGGCAGTGCTCTTTTCTGTGAACCCCAGAATATGTGCTGATTTACTCCACTGCTGCCTGACCAGGATAATTCTTACTTTTTACCAAATACCTAAGAAGCCTGATATGTAGCAGTTCATGAACACAGGTTTCTTGACCTGAAGATTTTGCTTTCTGAATGACAAAGTGTACTGGTTTATCGTCAAGAAGATGAGAGGTCAAGAAAAAGAGGAAAAGAAAGAGACAGTAACTACAGAATAATGGAAAAGGTAGTTGATAAAACAGAACCTTGACTGTTGTAGCAGAAATCCCTTTTGCTGTCCCCACTTACTGCAGATGATGTGTTTGCACATGACGGGGAACAAGAGGATAGAGAAAAAGTTCGATATGCAGTAAATGCAATAGGCACTATGGCTTTAGTGGATACAACCATATCCCCATTCCCTCTGCATGGCATACCCAAGTGGTTTCTGTGAGATAGGTGCATAAGGACCCTGGTGTGATGGAGAGGTTATACGCCAACCAGTGGCAGGATAGACAGGGAGACAGACAGACAGACTCAGGATTGGCAGGTAAGAATGAGAAGACATTGATGTTCTGAATAGTCTTGACTCAAGGATGAGGACCAAGAGTGTTCTGCCTGAAAAGGCCTTTGATGGTATGTATGTCATGTTGTGCTCTTTTCCTCTGATAACTTCTCTGCCTTGTACAAACCTAAATATAAGGCATCTGGGCAAGGTAATCTTGAATGCTGCTGCGTGTTGTGAACTCAGGTGCCAGACTGCAGACCAGAACCTCTGAGCTGGATCTTTGTGTAGTGGCAGTTGTGACTTGACACAAAATGTATGGACAGTGCAGGGAACATGAACTGAAATTTCACTTTGGGAGGAAAAGCACCAGTAGTATATGAATTGCATTGTGAATGAAATAACTAGTAGGTCTCAAATAGAGTAAGAGACCGAGTTTTAGATATGTCTCTTTCATTGGCACATCCTGCTGACTACCTTTAGCATTGTAGGGAACACTTACCAGCTGTCTCAGTTCTGGTCTGTGCTACATGGGTCTCTTTCAAGACACTGAGTTTGTGAACATCACCACATATGAATTTTATTTTTGTACTTGTTTCAGGACACTTTTTTTAGACTAAATTTAGAGATGTGAGTTAAGTTGCTGTTTGTAAAAAAAGTTTCTTAGAACGAAGGATTCTTTTAAACTCTTTAAAAAAAGACTTTTTAAAGATATGAACCTCTTGTCCTTTCACATTTTTGAAGATATAACAAAGGTCCTGTTACAAAATTAGATTGCTGTCAGTGTTTTGGTCTGGAGTCTGTGGGCTAAAGGGATGATGCTCCATCTACAGTAATAAGCTGTCTTCCAATATTGTATGTTTCAGCTACAGTGACAAACTGAAAAGCGCCAAAAGACAGATCTGAACTCTAGCACTGATCATATACACTGTTATGTTGTCAGCCAAGCCCTATTGTAATTCCAGCCCTGTGCAATAATGCCTTGGCACAATTAATGGATTATCATGAGCTGGGGAAGATCCTAATGGACAGTTTTCAGAGGGTAGGAGGATCGGAGATGTAGCCATGTGGATGGGAACTCTGCTGTACCCATTGGCATCAGGGAGCAGTTCACTACTATGGACATATTCTGTGAGTCCAATTAATGGGGTCTGTGTTTAGGGCACCTTCCTGCCCTTTGTTACAGCTCAAATGTAATTTCAAGGACCAGCAAGAATGCGTTGACTTTGTTTATGTTCCATTTAATAATGTTGTCTTTGATGGCCTTTAAACCCAACTGCTTGTCTTTAAGTTTTATTGGCAATATCACAACTGAAAAGAGTAGTGTGGTCAACCTAACCAGCAGTTCCTGTGTTATATTTGCTCCAGGTCAGTGGAGTTCAGAAGAAACATTACTTCTCCAAAAATATATCATAAGAGTAGATTTCTTGCTTAGAGTGTTAGTTTTGCCAGTCTACAAGATGAATAGCTTTATCCTCTCTTTTATTTTTAGACCACAAAATGTGTACTCTTAAACCACAGATTGTAGTCACAAAGACTTTCATCCCTTCATACTACAAGATTACTCTCTGCTCCATTTCAAGATCTTACAATTTCCAGGTAGCTGTTTGATTTCAAAGCTCATTTTACTTACAGTAGGCAAGCACAGTGCATTTGGTTAGCTGGCAGTGCATAGTCTTACAATACATGTCATACATTGTAGAAGAAAGCTGATTTTCTTCTTATTTTTATGGAATCTTCCTGCCATGAATGCTTCCCAGGGTGAACAGCATTGACACAGAGAATTAAGAATTGTCTATTGACAACCCTAACAATAGAAAACATATTTTGAGCAGTATTTTTGAGTTTCTCCTAGATATATTTTATAATATGTGTGTAATATATAAAATATTTTATATACATATATAAAATATTAAAAGTATTTGATGTGCCAAAACAATTTTTTATGTGATCATTGATAAATACAAGGAAACATGCAGAAGTAACTTCTCTGCATTTTATTAATTTGATCTCTTTCTGTTCCCAAACAGTTTTTATTATGTCACTATTGTTAGTTCACACCTCAAATTAAAAAAAAAAAAAAAAAAAAAAAAAAAGTTTCTTGTCTTCTTCATTACTTAACTTATTTCTCTTTGATTAATTATCTTTTTTTTTGTTTTTTTTTCTTTTCTCAAAAAATTTTTTTTTTTTAAAATTTTTTATTTTCCCCCTCAAAAAAAAAAAAAAAAAAAAAAAAAAAAAAAAAAAAGGAAACTTTCCTGGCTACTGCATTACTGCAAGTCTTTTGCAATGAGTAATAGTCTTTTTCTTTGCTATGATCTTCTAGACTTAGTCACTTCGTAGTGCCTTTGCTTCAGGTTACAGTTTACACTGTTTACGTTGCAGAAAGTCAAATGTTGAATAAGTCGTTTAGGGACTAATTTGCTCCTTTGTAAAATCAGAGATCAGGCTGCACTGTACCTAAAACAAGTGGAGCAATGTGGAAGAAAATTTGGTAGTTTGGAGATGAGCTGGCTGCTCCATAGACTGCTGTAAGGCAGTACCCAGCATCTGTTTGAGTTTACAATTAATGCTACTTATGCTCTTGTGTATGACATATTGGAAACAAGATTTACAAGAGTAATTTATAAATAGGACTTAAGTGATGGAGTTTGTTAACCTAAACTTACTGAATGCAGTAATTTATTGTGATAAAAAACATTCATTCATTTAAAAATATTAAAATACTGGAGACTTGGTACTCTTGATTAGACACAGAAGCTTTCACAGATGTAAAAAAAAAAAATCCTATAAATTCACAACATTGTATTCCTACCTCAGTCATGATGATCCTAAAAAGAAATGTGATTCAAGAAATTGATAACTGTGAAAAATAAGCTGCATTGGTGCTTGTGGTGTCACTATCATAGCTAACAATATAGAAGTTCATACAGAAAAAATCAGTTCTAAATATTTGAAGCACTGTCCCCATCCACATTATATAATAGTACCGTGGCAAAATTTGCAGTGATTCTCTAATGTGTAAGAAACTCCCCGGTGTTCTTGGAAGTTGCTGTTGCACACTACTACTCACCTCATTGCAGGTGAAAGGGGTCTCTACTCTTTATGGACTATAGGGGGCCTCACAATGATCGTTATGAAAGCATGTTAGGTTCCTGTGTAATATTCCCAACTCCCGCTATTTTTCTTTGCTGAACTGTGCAGATGTTTTTCAAAGGCAAACCTTCAAAGTTGAAGAAAGAGCAAGAAATATACAATAACTGTTTTGGTATGAGATTTTTCACTCCAGCTTTTCCTTATTGCAGCCTGTGGCAAAACAGTGCTTCAAGTGAGTTTGTGAGCAAATGTGTGTTTCTAGAGCAAAGGGATACATAGATTTTGCCAAATATGAATGTAAGAAGTAGCCCTCTGGTCTTACCTATGAGTTTTGCTGCTGTTCTTCAAAACCTCCCTATCTATGAGTAACAGATGTTGTACTGATGAATTAAATTAACACAAAGTGAAAAACACTGTTGGCCTTTTTTAATGTAGTTGATTGGACCAACGTAAGGTAATAAAGATTAGCCCTTTCGTGGTGTCAACATTTTTTAAGACAGAATTTGGTGTTTTAAATGTCTACTGTGAGACATGGTGAAAGCACAGGATTGTGAAGAAATCCTTTGTAATGAAAATACAAATGCACCGATTGCTTCAAATTTCTACAGCATAATGGAAAATAACAATACGATAAACTCTTTTTGGAAGATAGGCTTTAAAAAAACAAATTAACTTAACAAACAGGCATTGTCTTGAGGAAACTTGACACATTCCTGGCTAGAAGATCACATCGGACATCTGTGAGATGCAAGTCTCCTGGATGGTTCTTTGGTGTTTGGTAACCATGTTTGTGATCATATTATTGGTATCAGAACATGACATGCATATTTATCCTGTATTAGAGTCTTCTGCTTTGGTAATCGCTTCTTTGTGAAAAATCAATATAAAGACAGCTTGACTACTGTTGTGCCAATGATAGATGGAAAACTAGCCAAGCTGAAACATTTTGCTATTCTGCTTCTCTGCTGCTTAATATTCACTGAAAGTTGAAGATCTGGGTAGATAATAAAGGCTGGTAGCCAGACAAAACATGTGATATGGAGAAACTATTCTTGGATTGATTTCAAGAATGGGATTGACATTCACAAAAATCATAAATCACTTCTCCTTCTTAAATGGCTGATGACTTCATGTGCTGGGGAAACATTTGTTGACCACGTAGTGAATATATATATTCTTCTGTAAACAATGTTGTTTGCATGGCAAACAGCTATTCTGAACATATTTTCCTTGGGTAAGCAAACAACAAAAGGCATAAATGAACTGAAATCAGGCAATGACTTGGGTGTCAGGAATGTAAGTCCATAGCTGTGATTTTTGTTGTATTCATTCATCCACTAAATCTATTTCTTTGACCATCAGACATACATAATTCCTGTTAAGGGATTCCTCTGAAGTAACACATTTGTGCAGGCCTGGTGCCAGAATATTTACCACCCTATGTGAAAAGCTGTTTTTCTCTTCTGGATGTCCTTGAGATATATCAGCCTGCTCTATATGACTTCTTCTTCTGCTATGAGATCTGATGACTGTCTTACAGAAAATCTTGCAGCAGCATTTAAGGCTTTGCCACTATCTGCCTCATTGCCCTGCTCGAGGGCAAATCCAGTACAGAGGGCACATGCCTAACAGGATAACATCCAGCTTTTTCCTTTCCCAATACACACTTCAGTGTGTTGTCTTAAGCTACTGTCATTTCCCCTGAGGACTATGTTTATTTTTTGGGGCAGTACTCAACTCAATGAAAGAAGCAAATATTTGGTTTGCTGGAAATACCCTAATTTTTCCCCTACAAGGTCATTTGTTTGTCTGCTGACTTCTGTATTTATGGCTACTCTGCCTCAGAAGGGGGTTGAACACCCCTTGATCCCACCTTATCTACTGCCTGCAGGTATAGCATGCTCTTGAGGACAAACAAGTGTTATTTTGAGGCTGGGTCTGACACAGCTAAAAAGAGATATTCTACCTCAGAAATGAGCACTGAAGTTACTGAGCTAAGATGTAAGTGGTCGACATCACCTTTTCTGCCTTAAATCAAATCCTGGCCTTTGAGCTGAATCCTCTCTGTCATCCTTCCTACGTGCAGAGAGTAAAGGGCCTCTCTGGGGACTTCACAGAGTCAAGGTGTCTATCTAAAGGAGATGGTGGATGTCAGATGGATGAATAAAAGATCATGACTTACGTTTTTAGGTATGTAATAATAAGCACAACTTGCGATGATGAATTGCGGATAATTTTGTAGAACCATATTTTGGAAAGGAAGTGCTTTTGCAAATTAGGTAGTAGCCTACTGGAATAAAAATAGGTAACATCAGGTATGTCAGGACAGCGAATCTCTGAAGATTGCTGTTGACTAACATGGAACTACTGAAATATTTCTTATTCACAACCCATTCCAAGATTAAGATGCAAGACACTTAACCTGGAAAACAAATGTTCTTCCTGACAGGTCCAGCTGCCAACAGAACACCTCTTTCTAATGAAATGTGCATTATTGGTAGCATTAGCAAAATGTAACAGAAAGGGAAAGGAAAGGGCTGGAAAAACAGTATTTAAGGAGCATAGAAATTACTAGGGACCACTAAAAAGTTGTTCCTTAGTATAATATATGTAATTTAATCACATTTTCAAAGCACTTAGAAAAATACTTAGGTTTTTTTATGAGTAGTAGGTGCTGATGGGGCTTGAATCTTGGTTTTGTGATCTAAAAACATCTTTTCATATATAGTTTTGAAGTGTTTCTGAAAGAGATGCACTAGATAAAAATAATGATGGAAATAACATTAGACATGTATTTCACTGCAACTTAACTAAAATCAAGAACTGTGAGGTGGCAAATTTGAAAATGGTTTTTGAAAAACCTGCAACCCATTGTAGAAAGTTGCAGATTAGAAACTTGCTGCTGTCTTAATTTCTTTTGTTGTTCACACACACACTGACACATATACGTACACATGTAGTAAATTCAGAAATCTTTCACCATTCTTGTAAGTAGTTAATACACCTTCTTGTTAGTAATTAGACTCAGAATAATTGAGGTTTACTTGGCACTATTCTGTTTTTCAGATTGTCTTTCACTGGTGACATTTTTGGAATTTGACTTCTACTGTATAATGCAAAGAACAAGGGCAAAAATAGTAACAATGTTAGTTCTCTGGTATATATTCAAAGGATCTTCCAATAGAGTGATTAGCAAGAAGGGTGTCAAAAGCAGATAAATGTGGTTTAAGGATACACCATGCATTCTCCATGATAAATGACACTGAGGAATTGCAATTGCTAGAAAAGGCAGTGGTGAGTGTCCATCTGTTGAAGATCAGCATGTTAGTTATGAGCAACAGGAGTCTGCAAATATTTTGTTTCTCTTTTCCCCCATCTGAAAAGACTGAAATGATATCTAATTGTCTTTCAAGCTACTTGTAATAAAGTTCTGGAAAACTTTCCTTTGACTTAAAAATAGTGCACTAGCTGAATACATAATTCAATATACATTTAGTCAGTTTACTAATAGTAATAATTATGATATTCATTAATATCTAAGGGAGGGAAAATTAGATTATTTTAATTTATTCTGTATGACAAATTTATTTCCTGTAGGAATGGTGCAAGCAGAAATTATTTTTTTTTTGAGTAAAAATCACAGTGATATATTAGAAATATGAAACTTGCAATATAACTGATTGAAATGCTGTTGGATGCTGGTATGATATTATCAGCTTTCAGGACTGGCATTTTCTGCAGAGGCAAAAGGTAGGGTCAAAAAAAGATTATGCTGGCACTTTGCTTATATTGGTACTTCTAAGAGTTCATAACAAAGGTTTGGTGATATTAGTTTGGAATGGACAGTGACATATAAAACACAAAGGTATTTTGTAATATGCATAAAATTAAATTATTTTACTTAGAAACTATACTGGAAATATGGAATAATATATTTTTGGATTTCAGACTTTACTGCATAGTGGCGATGGGTTTTCCTCATAGGTGATGTCTTCCTCTGTCAAGTGAAATTCTTCAGAATTTAATTAATTATTTATTGAAACATCTGTTGATGTTGGTGTCTTCTCCTAAGCAGTGTCCGGTCCAGTACCTCCAAAAGCTAAACCTAAAGAAGTTTGAAAAGTGCTGCAATTTGGGATCATCAGACTGTGTCAAATTGCAGATCACTGAGCACACTCTATAAACTGAGATAGGGGGAGAAAAAAGAATTAGAGATACTGAAATAAGTATGAAATGCCTGTAACAGTATAAGGAGAGAGAGAGAGAGATTAGGTTCTCCTAAATATTGTGGGTTTTTTGAAATGTTGAATTCTATAAAGACTAATCATGAGCAACCTTGCACCAAACGTGCTTTAAACGTTTTCTGCAATACAAAAGGAAACCATGCTACATGTTTTGCTGAAAGCAGTACTAACACTGTAGGATCTTATTGCCCTAATTTGCATAAATTTTACAGATATCTTAAGAAAATTAACTACTTGAGCAAACCAATCATATCCTGTAATTTCGTGAAAACTGAATTTTACATCACAACAAAAGCAGTCACACAGTATAAAGCATTTTGTGAAAGCAATGCAAACATTTCTTACTGTATCATATAATTATCCAATCATAGAAACAAGAAAAGGATAGCATTATAAGCAAAGTATATTTGAATTTAAGTTCCATTATAAAGTTGTGATACTTTTCATTTCATCAGCAAGGTGGCTGATGCAGTAATCAGAAACCCACATACCTACATTCTGATAGTGCTTACAATGCCTTTTTTTTTTTTCATCTCAAACCTCCTCCTCAGAGAAGCATTTATTTTCTATATGAAATTCAATAAACTCATTTATATAAATTGTATTCTTTAAAAAATGATTTTGTAGCCAGTTTGAAGATAATAGTAACCTAAAAGATTTTTGTCACTGATAAATTTAATGGCATTAAAATTGACATTGTCTTCCCTTTTCATGGACATTCCAGATCCTGTCTGAGAAAAGTAAAGGTAACACATAAGGTATTGTGTAACTCATAAAGATGAATCAGATTTCACAAGGCAACTAAGAAGTCATTACATGTCTGTGTTGAGGCAACTGAATACCACCATCCCAATAGTGCCATAGCTCATAAAAATCTGATGGTCTTCAAAGTGACTTTATGGAAATACTTAACAGCAACTTTCATCAGCACGTGAAGAGCCCTGCAGTCAGCCAGAAACATTCTTTATCATTTAAAGCATGTATTTGTCCTAAAAGTGATGGATATGAATATATCAAATCTAAAGATGACATGGAATGTGGTACAATAAGTATTTTTTAAAGATTATAAACTCTAAATAGTCTTGATTCTTTTCTGGAGTTTTAAAAAAATAAATTAATTGATTTATAATTTTTTTAAAAAATGTATATTCCAAGTAAAAGTACCCAGCTGTGCTACCTATCAGGGATCCACCTATCTCAGCATTGCAGGACACATCAATTTTAATGCCAGGAAGTGAACTGTAAGTCCACAGTTCCTGTCAGGCACTGAACACATGTGCACGCACACACATGTGCATGCACACACACATGCACATAGGTAGTGCAGAACGCAGATATACTCTGCTTAACGGAATGCACACATGATGCTAATGCCCTGTCTTATTGAAGCTAACTGGTATCCTAGAGATCTGAGATCCTGCAGGACAATGACTCTGTTCCTGTGCCTAATCAGGATTGTTAAATGACACATAAAACAACTCAAAAAATTAAAGAACTAGGTCTAAAGATGTAGTCAAAATTTGGTGGCAATAATTTCATGTGTGGAAAAAATACAAATTCCTGTCATATTAGAAGGTTTTTGATTCATTGTTCATAACTATCATTTTACAAAATGCTACATGGTCCCTCCTCTTAAGACGTGAATGAATATTTCTTAACTGTTAACTCTGAGAGAATGGCTTGACCATAAGGTGAAATGTAAAGCATCACATAAAAAAGCACACAACTCATCATACCTACCTTACACAGGCCTGTGAATGTTAATTGCGTACATTTTAACTAATCTGGTGTACCCGTTGAGCTATTACATCTCTTAAGTCTGTACATCTATTAACCAACTGTCTTTTATTTCTCATTGCTGTGTTTACAGGTCAGTTTATGGCAAAATTGCTTTTAAAAGCAGTATGATAATCACAAGTGTTTTCAATAGTTTAAAATTTGAAGAACAGTACATAGCACCAATGTCTCTGAAGCCCAAATATTTACATTTCCTGGTACAACCATTTCTGGTGATTGTGTTTTCAGGTGGCATCATGAGCATACTCACCCCTAACAAGCAGCTCCGTCTCATCTGACACCATGTCCGCTGCAGTCTGAACCTTGCAGCCATATCTCCCAGCATGCATCAGGAGGATGTTTCTGATCATTAAATCTGCAGAGGATGTTTGCTGAAATAGGGATGAAGTGCCAGCTTAACATTCAGTAGATCTGTGTTTAAGGTAGTTCATGAGGGTGTTTTGTACAGCGTGAGAAACTCATGTTTGCAGCTTTCATCTTACAACAGTTATGTGTCCTAATACTCTCTTTTGAGGATTATCAGAATACTACATTTATACAATTAATAACAAGGATTCAAGAAGGGGATTTCAGGTTTTTAATAACTTTGACTTTGCATAAAGCACACTGTGCATATTTGCATTCTCAAAGACAATTATTCCAAACTAGCACAAAGAAATTCATTAAGGAGATGAACAGAACTATTTTGGATGCAATCTCTGGTATTAAAAAAGTCCTCTTAGAAATGAAGAGGTCTTTCTTCCTCTTCCCCTTCCCTACAATGCCATGACATTTGGAGTATGTCTCACTAATGTAATGAAATTAAGATAATTTGAAAGATAATGTTGTTTCACTTTCATTAACAGAGAGGAAATTAATACTAAATATGACTGAGGAAGTATGGATGGATTCTCATTTTTTGTGTTGAAATCTGTCCATATTTAAATCTGAAACATGCAATCCCTGAATGAGTGTACACAGAGAACCAGTTCAATTTTTAATTATTTTTTTTTTTGTATTCTAGCCAACAGAACTTACAATGCCCCAAAACTATGAGCAGAAAAGAGAAAAAAATTGGAGAGTAGAACAGCCTTTCAGAGGTTAAATGGCTTTTGTTAAGAATGTCTGTATTATTTATTACATTCAAGTGAAAATACTAGATTTTGCATATATAAGAACATTGTAATATCCAAATTTACTGGAGTCACTGAATGTTGCCCATCAGATTTAGTGAGACCAAATCCATAGATATTGTTGATTTAATATAGTCACTACTCAGGGAATGTATGGGTAAGTGTGAAGAAAAGTCACCCTGAACACATGGTGTAGCAATTCTGTGCCCTAGAAGTACTTGCAACTTTTTGATTCAATGTCAGCAGTAACAATTTTAACAAATTACCATAAGTATTTTTGTTCCTTTCAAAGCATTATTTTTTTCTCTTAATAGTCAAATGGAAATAATTGCAACATATTAACTGAGGATAAACAAAATGTCCTCCAACGATGTCTAAATTTCCTTATCATTTCTACTTTATAGGATATGTGAACCTAACATGTTATGTTTTTTCAACATTACTGTAGAGTTTATATAAC
>WTSP01027362.1:27885-55650 GCA_025331215.1 Actenoides lindsayi | reverse complement strand
GCTAAAGAGACCCAGCTCTCTCAGCCTCTCCTCATAAGGGAGGTGCTCCACTCCCTTAATGATCTTGGTGGCCCTGCACTGGACCCTCTCCAGTAGCTCCATGATACCCGTAGGGGAAACGAACCCCGGTCTCCCACGTGACAGGTGGGGATACTCACCACTATACAAATGAAGAAAAAAAAAACATTAAAAAAAAAAAAATAAACAAAGCCACAAGCACTTGGGCACACTAGTTTGTGTGCTTGCTTGATTCTAGATATGTTCAGAGTGTCTTGTTCTAACATGGAATACAGGTATGTCTATAAATTCAGTCAGTTCACTGGGATTTTTTATATCCTCGAAGCAGCACATAGTAAAGTGCGTTATTAGATCATGGTCTTCATTGTGTTCAAATTTTGGTATGTAGCTACCAGTCACAAAACAGACATTTCAAAGTTGTTTAACCAGAAATTCTTATTCAATTTTGTTGCCTTCCCTAGTTTACATGAAAATTACGTTACCAAAAGACAAGATTTTTTTTAAATTTTATTTTAAAACTGCTTCTGATCACTCCAGTATTTAATGGCTGTAGCATTACAATTGGCAAAACCTGGTAATGAGCAGAGGGCTGTGTTCAGGCTCTTCCATCAGCAGGAAAGTATTACAACAAAAAATGAACAAATTGATAGCAATGAAATTGATAAAGTAGCATTACCCCGAACAGAAATTCTGTGTGTATAGAGCATGTATATTCTACAAGACTTTTGATGACTATTGCTATTTTCCCCAGTGTGGAGAGAAGGGAGGTGTTAAATAAAACCTCTATTTAATTAGCCTTGTTTGGGTTTATGTCCAATAAAGAGGAAAGACATTATTATTAACAGCTTGTTGATTTAATTGTTTCCATGTAGTGTAGAACTTATTGCTGTCTATTTAGAAAATGTTTAGGAAATTTTAATCTTAACTTCTAAAATATTATTGAAGTGATACAACAAACTAAGAAGAGACTTGAAAATGTAAGGAAAGGGGCAAAGTTATGCTCTTTCACAGGTTCTACTTTGTCAGATGGAAGTTTACAGTGCTAGACAGTAGTAATGCATTGTCTGATCTGTATTTACTGGCATTTTCTAAGCAGTATATTTCAATTCATTTCCATGTGAAAAAATGACCAATGTAAAATATAACTTGAGGAGTTGAGCTTATTGCCTCCCATGGTGGCAGTTTTACTTAAGATCAAAGATCAAGAAGATATTGTGACTAAATAACTTTCCTGAGTCTGAAAGGTACTCATGCAGGTCAAGGTGATGGACACGAAGTGCAATGCTGCTGCTTACCAGTCTGTGGATAACCACAATAAATAATTTTCTTTCGCTGCCATAAAACCAGTATCAGCTTTCAAACACAGAGTTGAAATGATGATAGATTGCTAAAAATCTACTTGCAAAATCAGATGTCTTCAGCTAGAAATGGGATACCTCCAGGACAAAGTTAAGGTTAAGTGAGATCTTGTAAAAGAAAATTCTGAACAGAATTTTGAACAGGACTTCTGGATTTGGTATAAAGAACAGAAAATCGAAGTTACCCTAATAAAAGCAAGCAGATCTATATTTTCTGAGCTCAAGTGCCCATTGGTTTTTCTAAAAAGAACTCTTGGCAATTCAGACTTACATACAAAATTGTTTCTATGAATTACACAGATTATCCCTCACAAAATCTAAAATGTTATCAAGTCTTTTGCTAGATAAAGTAAGACTTTTCTAATGCCAAAGGGTTCCGGGCACGTGTAACCCTTTGCTTTATTGTTCTGTTACCAAGTGTACCAAGTTAGGTGTACACAACATTTATGATGTTTTTCCTTTCCTAGAGCACAGTCTGCAGCTGTCACTTCAGTGGAATTAGGTCTCTTTTCCTTAGCATTCCCTTCATGCACATCTTTGTTCAACTTGACATCCTTACCACACATAATTTTGCAAGGTAAGTCCCTGAAGTACTTACATTGCTATAGGTACTAAATGCTTGATATTTCAGTAAATAACAGCAAAAATACCTTCAACTTGTATAAAAAATATTTCTCAGTATGAAATTATTAATTTTTTTTGTATAAAAGCTACGCATATAATTTAAAAACAAGCAAAGCATTATGTATGATTATGTCCTTTTCCTTTAATTGTAATTGCTAGGGAGCATGCAATTTTATCAAGTGAAAATTATTCTACAGCCCAAATAAATGTTACTTTGATTATAGCTTTATAACACTGCATTAAGCATCAGAATATTCATCATACTTAACACCTGGGTCTGCCACAATGAAAGTATTAGCAATGCATCCAGTAGTGAGAAGTTGACAATGCTTTTATTATTAACAAAAAACATTCAAATAATGTTCATCTTGTCAAGCTTTCAAACAAATAAACAGAACCCAAACATACCTGAACATTTTTTTTTATCTGATGAAGTATCAGCATGTGCAGAACAAAATGGATGTATAATTCTATAACTTTGTGCACACGATGGATATTGTTTTTCTTAAATGTACTGCATTAAAAAGCTTTTTGTTCAGGATCAACTTAGGCAATTTAAAAAAAATCATTCAGAAATACAAAATAAGGAGTATAGATCGAATTCTATCAGATATCAAGTTTTCTTCAAGTTCCTTTTTCTGCATTCTTAAACCTGTGTCTTTATCTCATTGTGTATCACTCCTCTGAAACTGAAAAGGGTAAGGAAGATTATGTGATAGGAAAAAGAGAAGAATTTTATTTAACTTTTTTTTTTACCTAGTACCTTGTCATGGTTTAGATTTTAATGAAGTCAAGAAATACATTTTCATCCCTATGATTAATTTCACATGCTTATATCGCTAATAGAAATGATAAAGAGATGCAGTTGACAACATTCCAACATTCCACAAATCAGTAATTGTGGGAATTATAGAGGTTTTGTGTCAAAACACATATCACCTTTTACATTGCTGTATTACCACAATCACTACTTTCAAGTTTTGTATCTCTCAAGTGATCCATCTTCATTTTAGGACAATGCAAAAATCAAGATAGTGGTTTAGTGATTTAGTGAATGGAGGTCTACATATATTTTAACTACTACTTCCAAAGTGGGAGCAGGGTGTGTCATATTATGTTTCCAAAAGCATTCAGAAAATGTAGTGAGGGTTGTTCTGACAGTCATGGTTTGGTATCTCCGTTCCAAAGTGGAGTGTTCCCCTCCCCATTCTGCCTGTAACGTGTTAATAGGTATTTTCAGCCCTCTTCCAGTTGAACCAAGCCTATCCTTCCATTTTCTCTTTAGAGAGAAAACCAGAAAAGAGATATCTTGACTTTTAAATGAATTAGGAATGCAAGTAAATGAAGCATGGTCTGAACATTTCTTGTGTGAGCAATCTTGTAAAGGAAAATGAAGTTAGTCCAGTCTAAAAAGACCAGGGTCTGACACTTCATTTTGGTCTTTCTTTAGAGTTGTATACTCTTACACTATTTCAACACTGGTTTAGGAGTGACAAGGTAGGATCTAATTTTGTAATATTTCACAAAATATGCACTGACTTCTTTCCAGCCTGATTTTATTTTCTAATCAGCTGGAGTTTGCTGTTTGTAAAAAAGTACGGTTTAGGAAAAAAAATAAAAATGCGTGTATGCCTCTGAAAAGAAAGATGACAGATTTTTACTTAATAAACAACTTCTTTATTCACTTGGTCATTTAGACATTGAGCATTGACTCCATTATGAGTGATTAACACTATTTTCACTTAGTAAAGTAACAGTGTCTCCTTAGCAACACAGTGATAACTCAGTCATAATCTCATACTAAAGTAGCTGGTTAAATCTATTAAGTTTAGTAAAATTTTAGTCATGTCAGGACACTAAAAGGAACTGGTAATTTCATTACGTTTTGCAAGAATATGTGCCTGAAAATAGTGCCAGTATGTCATATACCATCTTCTCACTCTGAATGAGCTTTAGTTCTGTCAGTTTGAGGGTTTGAAGGTAGAAATTAAATTAAAGAAGAATTCTTGTTAAAAGATCAACAAAATTTCATTTTCAGAAAATAAATTAAAGTAAATTAACTTTACTTTGGTTGAAGAAATAACATCAGAAATTTCTTAACTTGAGGATTTTTCCCAGTCATTAAAATTGCCCTTCATCATAGAAAATACTGAACTGCACTGAAGGAACCATGTAAAATACTTTACATTTCAAATTTTTGGAAATGACTTCAAGTTAAATTGTAATCAGAGGATGTTTTCTTGAATCAAAGAATATTTTAAAATGGAAGTCATGAAAAAAAAAAAAAAGATAGTTTTCTTTCCTATATGTTTAGTGCTGGATTTTCAGTATGGGACTTCCTCAGAAGAAGATAAGTATGCTAAGAACCTTCACTCTAAGATGTAACTTAATAATGTTTTTCAATTAAAAAGCTTGCTGAAGTAAAACCAGATTAAAAAGAAAAAAAAAAAAAAGCAAACAAAACCCAAAACCACACCATGGAGTGAGTATCATATGGGTACCATAAAGGCAAGTAGAAGAATAAATTGATGGCAGCTGACAGGATATTTAATGCAAAGTTAACTTCACTGTGTTGTACTAAAATTAAACACATTAACTTTTAAAATTTCCTGACCTTTGTGAGCTTCATTTTTCTCTGTTAACACATCATGGACATTTGATTTACATTTAATTAGTGGGAAGACTGATTTAAATGACTGTAGATTTTATTTCTAAATGTGCACATTAAGAGATTTCTTTCTACTAAGAAAAGTTCAAAGCATTTTACATGGGACAGGTTTGAATTACTTTATCAAAATCTACCTCATGCAGGGGAGTTGGAAAATATATTCCTTTCTATGAAGACATTAAAATATATGCTAAACAAGTAAAAACACTGGGCGGTGAGGGCATTACAACAGCCATGTTATCTGTGAGAAAGACATCAATACTTATAGCAGCATCCTTTCTATATTAAAATCAGTTGAAGAATTTTAGGATGATTTGATCCAAACTACTTTTTGTTCCCTCACAAAGATCACCAGATGCCTCACTAATAACAGGATGCATAAGTTTACATTTAAAATCTTCTTGATTAAAACTACTTGAAGTAAATCTAGTTACCTGCAGTTTGCACCTCTTCTAACTAATATTTATTTCTAATATTAGTGAAACCAGTTATCTTCCAGTTTGGTCAGAATTTGGTAAATGAGAGACATATAAAAGCATGCAAATTTCTATCAGATCACAGCACACAGATGACAAACACATGGTCACTTACTGCCTTGATGCTTTCAAAGTGTCCACCTTCTTTTTCAAAGTCAATTGGCTGCCCATTGAGTGTCCAATAGAAAGTGACATCTAGTGTGCTGTCATGAAGGGCTTTGCAACTGAGGACAATGCTTTCTCCAACCGTTAACTCTATCTTCTTGGGAGTCAGCTCTATTCTTGTAGGTTCTTGAAATATAGAAGCATTAGGAACATTCAGATGGAAGTCTAGTTATAGTGCAAGGCCAAGATAACATTATTGAGTTCTGTTTAGTCTACCCAGAGCTTACATTTACTGTTTATTTCAAATACATAGTGTTAAATACTGAAATATATTCATACTACACACTAGGACTTGGAAGTGGTAAACATAAGGTAAACCCAGTTTCATGAAAGCAATAAGGCAGGATCCTAAACAACAACCCATAGGACTTCTGAGGGAGATTAATTAATTAATGTTATTAGTCTCAGAAAAAGCTTTTGTTCTGTTTTTTTGTTGTTGTTGTTTTCTTTTGTTTTCCCTAAGGCTGCAGCATCTAGAATCTTGTGATTATATGAAAAACTCAGTTTCATCACTTAAAATAAAAAAGGATGTTTCCAGACATATTAAATGTAGGAAGAAGCTTGAAAAATGAAGTTGAAAGGCTTGAACACCTAAACCCAAAATCAATGATCATAAAAGAATTCAGTTGAAAAGTGACAAAAATGTGGTTTAGAAAATAATTGTAACTCAGTGAATTGATTATTATTGCTGTTCTAAGGAACCGTCTTTCCTTTGATTTTATATTGATATAATTATTACTTTAATCCTAAGCTTTGCTCCCATGAAAAAAGAGGTAGGAGTAAATGAGCTCCCAAAGCTAAAATAAAGTAAAAGGGATATTGATTCTTTTCGAACAAATCAAATAAAATTATTTATAATCTGAGTGATTTAATAAATCTACTAATTCTTCTGACATACATCTATGATATAACGGCTGGAATGTTCAATTTGACACAGAAATATGATGTTTGACCAGATGGAGGTTAGCCCCACATGCTTTTTGGAAATGCTTTTATATTCTGCCTGGACAATGCTGTTGTATGGTTGGCTGGGGATTTGAAGCAATAATGAAATATTAGTAGAGAAATCATCATTATCATCAAAGCATTTTTTCATACCTTTAACAGACAGTGATGTAATGATTTCTGCAGATCCAAATATATTTACACCACGGCATAAGTACCGTCCTTCATCAGACTTGGAAGCATTCAGGATTCGCAGGCTCCCATGTGGTAGAATAGTTATCCTGACAAGGATAAAAACATAAATATATAAATACGTCCCATCCTAGCGGTTAAATTCCATGATGATATCGTTTAGACCTAATAACTAGGATTAAGGGCCGCTTCCTCTCTAGCAAAGGATGATGAAGATGATAACTGAATTATCTTCTGTTTCACAAAGGTTGTAATAAGCCCATTCTGCTCCTTCTCCTTCCTTAATTCAAAAAGTCTCAGGGAGGCATCAGTGGATTAGTATCCTTTGGCACTTATCAGTGGTGAATTTTAATGAACATTTTGTAAAAAGTAAAAAAGGTGATTCTTCATAATTTACCTTTAAAGTTGCACTGCTATATTATTGTTAAATCACATTTCAATATCAAGAACAGGCTATTCTATTTAGAAAAAAATGACCTTAAAAGTAAAACCTAAGAAGAATGGAAAGTGAAATCTAAAAGAGGACTTGAAAAAACATAAAATTAATTGTGTCTAGTCAAAATATGATTTATGGTATCATTACATAGTGTACATAGACACTTAAAGAATCTCTCCTTTTTTGTAGCTCAACCTTTTCTTTTTTCTTTGAGTCTTGTATGATTGCAGCTCTACTGCATCTATAGATAAGTAACCCCACTGAAGCATACTTGTGAGAAATGTTGTTCAACCATTTACATTTAGGAGTTTCAAATGTTGGTTTTAGTTTCACACGATTAATCATAAACTCCATGAAGCTACATTGAGGTGAAAACTAACAATTTTTTGCTGTTCTAAAAATAGGAAAGCCCCTGAATTTATTAACTGTTAAAGCTGCAGCTCTGGAAGAGCAGTGACTAATCATTACTCCTTTCCTGACAAAGAAGATCTACAAGGAACACAGCAACTCTTACACAGAATATAAGCCAAGTTCTGCTTTCAGATGTTGTGTATCTGTCCCAAGTTGGCTAGTGGTTATGGCTCTCAAGTACATGGAAGATGTAGATTGGAGGCCCTCTGGCAAATATGGATACAGAAAGCAGATAATCCTCAGAAAGTGCTTTCAGGTATCACATAGAAATGGAGGAGAAGATGCTTCCTTCTCCTGTACTTTGAAAGTAAAGACATCTATTTGTGCTAGAGAAAGTGTCTAACTAAGTAGGTGACTTGCTTTTCCCCAGCAATAGCTGGATTTTAAGACATACCTCTCCAAAGAGGGCTTTCTATCTGTTAATGTAGTGACTAGCGCTCCTTTTGCTGGGAGTCCCCCATTGAGCCTATTTACCAAAGGCTTAAGATTCAATAATGGGCTCAAATTAAATTAACAAGATGAGACTGCACATGTGCGGGGTTTTTTTGTTGGTGGTTGTTATCATTTTTTGTTGGGTTTTTTTTGTTGGTTCCCCCCCCCCAGGAAAAGAATAATATCCCCTATTCTTCTACTCTGTTTGTGAAAAACAGTGTTTTATTATCTGAGGTTTATAAACATTGTGGTGGAGAAAACAAAATTTCATTCCAGTGAAAAATGTACTTCAATTCACTTCAGATGTGAAACCACTCACTGCTCTCAGCAGACAGTCAGAAGAAAATAATAGCTTCAAAAGTGAATGGGGCAGAGGAAGGACGTGTCAACTACCAAATTCCCTAGTACAATTTGATGATATATCTCCCATTTTGCTTTAAACAAACATGTATCAGTATCTGAGTCACATTAGTTGTCTAAATGTAATCTTATAGAAAATATAATTATATTAAGCAAATATCTCTGTATCAGTTTTTTTAAGTTTTATTTTTTTTTTTAACAAATAAGAAGGCCTGAAATTATGTTGTAATTTGAAGAAACATTATGCTTTAGGAGCTGATGGGGATGTAAGTTCCTTCCTTTCTTCTTGGTGTAAGTTTTGTTTTCCAAACAAGATGCTCTGTGATCAATGCTCTGAGGACATTGTATCATTAATATGACAATAGCCTTTGCAGAACAGTAATAGTTTTCATCAATATACTGTCAGCATCAGAAAAATGCAAAGACACTCCTACAGTGTTTACAAATTAGAAAAGCTTAGACACAGTATAAATCCTGATATAAAACTGTTTTTCATTCTGAGCTTGGAGGATAAGAAAGTTATATGCATATGGAAGATTACCTAATGAATCTTATGCATATTATCATCTACATTTCTATTTAGCTAAAAGCTCTCACTATCCAGGAGGAGAAAAGTAATCACTCAATCAAAGGAATTGCAAGCATATTTGCTGGTGAATTATTCAGCTCAAAAATTAATACTTTCCTTAAAATGCCTAGCATTCATTTGTTCTCCTTTTTTTTTTCTGTTTGGGACAAAAGCCAGATTGGTTATGATGGAAACTGAGATGCTTTATTTATTCACATAACACTTGCTGCACACAGCAGGAACATAGACTTCTCCTTCCCTGCCAATATTTCTCAGTCATGGAGAGACCACCTTCATAATATGTCTACATAGTTTAGTAAGAAAATAGCATAGCAAAAGGGTTTTTACCTTCATAAATAAAAGGAAAGCAAATAGTGTTGGGATAGATTTAAGGGTAATTTAGGAAAAAAGTCTAAATTGTCAATTTCTTAGAAACTGAGGAAAAGATTATGATAGATTGACAGGGAAAGGATTGACCAGAGATCAAGGTGATGGTTTGGAGATTATTGTATTTAAGTATAAGAAAATCTCATGGTAATCACATAAAAGAGATAGACAGTGTCCATCCAAGGACTCAAAAAATTGGCACAGGATCTTAGTTTCTCTGTGGAAAAGAGTTTTTATTTGTCGAATAACAAGGAGAAGAAGAGATGAGTGTTAATGTCTTAGAGTCAATAAACATGTTGGCTTAAGATCAATTAACAAAGATTGTAGCAGGAATTATTAGGAAAGAATAATCAAGACATGATAGCAAGGAGACACGAGATAAAATTCAACATGATTTAAGTACACTGAATGAGACTAAATTGTTATAGTACTTAATAAGAAGAAACATTTTCTAGACAAAACAAATGCAGATTTATCTTCCATGGCTTTCAAGAATGATTTTCATGCTGAAATTCACATGATGACCGGTCAAACAAGATTAATGCAGAAACTCTAGATGGTTAAGAAACAAACTGAACTCATTTTTTTTCTGAAAGGTAAATGGTTCTTTGTACTTTTTGTAACATCTTTGTAATGATCAAGGTACAAAAAAAACTCAAAAAAACTAGAAATGTGTTGAAATAAACAGTTCATTGCTGCAGTGAGATTAACCTATCAAACAGGAGGGCTTTGATGATGCTGATCACCAGACTCATAGAAAAGTACTGAATGTGGCTTTGAACTAACAGTACCATGCATCAAAAGCAAATGCAACACTTGTATATATCTGGTGTATCAGACAGCAACCTGCAACTCATTATGGAAGTATTAATACATAAGGTGCTAAGGAAACAATATGGAAAATAGGACTATTTTGATCATTTGTGTTCAGAAACATTAAATCCAATCAAGCTGTCACTCAAGGGGAACATCAAGATGACCCAGGAGGAAAGAAAACCTTTTGCTCTCGAGTCTGTTTGTAAAATGAAAGCTAAGGTGCATGCATGTGAGATGATTTTCCATTTTACATGTTAACTCATGGATCTTGTCAGTAGACAGTGGAATCTCTATTAACAGTAAAGAAGTTTAGGTGTCTAATTCACATTGTAGATAGCTGCACTCAGATACCTCAACATGGAATTGAATCTCACCCACACTTCTTAGTTTTGCAGACATAAATGCCTGTTATGACCTGACACGATTCAAGCAAAAAAAATTCCACCTTCTTTTCACACCAGCGAATGACTTGGAAAATAATTTACTCATTGTCCTTTCTTGCTGTGGCTTTGGTTTGTAAAATGAAGCAGCTTGAGCGCAAGAGCTTCAGCTGATACTAAACTGAATACTTGTAGTTTGCATTGCCTTTCAGCTCCAAACATGCATCCAGTCTGTGGAATAGGACTAGAACCATTACAGAGAGAAATTCAGAATTAGGCAGTGTGGACAGTGTCAAGTTTTTGCAGCTTTTATTGATCCATACTACCTGCTCATATAGAAATGTCTGTAAGGTATCCAAGACACCTGCACAGAGCTGACAAAAGTGACACAAGCCCTCTGAGAGGACTTAACTGCTTATAGCTCAGACACAAAGGTTTATAGCAGATGTGTGTCTTTTTGAAGTCTAGATGTGAGCCATTATGACATTGTAGGACTTTCAAAGGGCAGCAGGAGTTTGTGTGGAGGTAGGTGACTCAAGCTCTCTCAATATATTGTTAGAGACGGTCTAAAAACTTAAGGGATATAAAGTCTGCTAATGATGGTGGTGGTGAGCACCAAGTGCAATGCTGGTCTTTCAACTTACCCACTCTCTCAGAAATCAATTAGCCACAAGTTTCACTGCATATTATATATCCATGAAGCTAAAATCCCCCAACAAATTAATAATGAAAAGTGCTAAATTGAAACTGAGTGTAAATTTCAAAGTGTATCTGATATCTATGCGTGTATATTTTTCCACTGTAATTTTATCTGAAATAGTGCAGCTGCTGGATACCCAGCTTGCAATGCCTGAGTCTAGAATATCAGCAAGTTTGGAAATGTGTATCAGCAGCATTTCATTTCTATAATGTCAATTTTGCTAATAACAATATAACCCAGTAAACCATGTTAAGAATTGTTACAAAACCAAAGAAGTATGAGCAAGAGTTTTCTTCTTTAAGGCTTCAGAATTGGACTTACATTGTCACTGGAAGGATGAAAACCACTCAGTTATTATAGTTTTCATACCATATTTCCAAGTGATTATTTTCACCCTAAAAACACCTGCAATCTATTCAAGACTATTGTTCAGCAGTAACACTTAACATCAGAAACATTCTTAATACACTTGTTTAAACAAAAGTGCATTAGCTTGCACAAATCAGTTATTTCAGCAATTTTGTTCTTCTTTTACTACTAAAGTGTGCACCAGGGAGAGTAAGACCACGGTACTGTTTTTAAATGGAAGGATGAAAGTTCATACTCTTTGCATATGAGATAATGATGTGAACAGAAGGGTGTTCTCTGAGACCAAGTCTCTGCTGAGAAGCTGATGGATGGAAATTAAGCTCATAGGAAATGCTGAATTTTTGCTTATAGATGGTGTTCGGAAGTCCTTTATTTGGCAGTCAGCCATGCCTTCTCTTAATCAGTGTTGACTGACAGAGGAGTAAGGAAAAGTGCTGATGGAGATGAACAGGGTGGAAGGTGCCCACAAATGTGAATTACAAAATTCAGCTTCCTTTAGGATTTATGTGATTTAGAGAAGAGGACTGAGTAGAATATCATATTTAAGGATTGCTCATATGGGAAGTTTGGCAGGATTTTTAAAAAGTTTCATGTATTTTATTGTATTTTGAATAAAAAGTAGGTAGCTTTTTCCTTCTTGATGTTTCATGCACAGAAAACTTGTGAGACTGACTGTAATATTTGGCCTTATTTTTAGAGGAAGGATAGAGAAGTAGGAAATGCAGTCATCATTATCTTGGTATAAAAAAGGGAGGTCTATTCTACCTGACATATTGTGATTATTTTCTGTTTGATTAATCCTTAAGGATAAAAGAAATGTAATAGTAGTCTGGATACTGTTACTGCTCCACTGTCTTACAGACAAAATATCAATTCATTAATATATGTTACCACCCACCATAGAAGTTCTCAGATATTATTTACAGCTGGTAGATGACACACTGGTTTATGTGATGGAAATTCTCAGCTCTCTTTGTCACCAGAGACAGTTTTACTTTGACCCACCAGGGCTAGGATGTGCATTTGTTCTTCCTATCACATAAAAATCAGTAAGCAGAGACTTCCATCAAGATTAAGATAATGAGAAGGGGAAACTTTAATTTTCATCAGTATCATTATTCATAGGAGGTTCTTACAAACAGATGTCTTCATGCTGTGACTAGATATTGTTTAAAAATTCTGCAATGGACATTGGAGTCCAGATGCTGAGGGAGCTGAGCAGTTGAGGCAGCAAAAGTTATCATTGCTACACAACCTTCAGGATTTTACTGAGGATTTGTAACGGATAGTGACACAATGTCTGGATATTAATAGAAATGAATGCTGGACAGCTTGCACTTGGAACTTTATATTTGTTAAATAACAATTACAGAGTAAGAAAAAATAGTCATTTGTCCGGCCATTTTTGGTGTGAAGGAAGAATTAGCAATGACTAGTTTGATTAGGCTATACATACTTCTACCTTTCTATGTTTTCTTTTTTTTTTTTCTGTTCTTTTTTTTGTCTTTTTTTTTTTTTTTTTTATTTTATCTTTCAGCCCAAAGTCAATTTTTATAGGACTTAAGCACAATAATCACAGCAATCAGGGAAGCATTAGAGTTTGTTAAAAGATTTGCAAAGTTTAACACTTAGGAATTGGTTAGAAGTTTTTCCCCGGATTTCTCACTGGGGTCTAAAGGAGTATGAAAATGGTTTGTGTACATGTTGGGAGTAAGAACTTCAAAGATGCAAATGGAGAGAAGCTACCCTGACTTATTTAGCCTGTGGCCCCTCACAATGTTCTGATCTGAGCAATCTGTCATTTCACATTAGTTTGGGTAGGAGATCTGTCAGTATCTTTTAACGTAGATCACAAGGAATCAGGCCAAGTATTTGGAAATAGTAGAAACCTTTATTTCTCTTTGAATAGCTGTGGGCTTTCTCATTTCCCCTCTCTTTCTCTTACTCCTCCATAATAGATGTAGAAGCCACCACTTAAGTAAGCAGAAAGCCATATACTTTATACACATTTTTTATATTATCACCCTAGATACTGTCTTTTTATTTAAATATTTTTTACCTGATTAGAAACAAGACTATGTTTGGCTCAGTCCTGTGGCAAACCACAAAATTTCAAACATTTATAATGCTGCAATTTCTGTGTGTGATGTCTTAGGTCATTGGAATATGCTAAGACTTATCATTAATGTACTACGAACTACTTCAAGCACTATTTAAGTTAATGTATGCAAACTGTTTTAGGGCAGTTTTTTTCAAAGGAGCCACTATAGGGCTTCTCATTTTGTCCTTGCTGTTTGTTGCACAGTAGTATTTGTGCGTGGTACAAACAGTATCCACGTATGTAAGTGTAACTTCAAGTGGCTGACACTAGAAGTAATGTTTTTGCTAACAATTGTGGATTCTGTTCTAAGCACAGGGAATATAAAGTATGATTTCTCAAGTGCTACTGAGCAGTAAAGGTTGGTATCTACTCATATGTCATAATTAATATGTTCTCTTGGAGTGCCTTTTCCTTTGTATGGAAAAAGACATCTCAAGGTACCCGAGCATGCTGAACAGACAATAACTGGCAAGAATAAGGATTTCAGGCTTTAAGTCACTAAAAGGACACGGTGATGAAGAAGAGAAGATGAATTAAATGTTCACCAGAGGCCACAAAAGAACCCCGAAGGGACAGAAGACCCTAATCCCAATTTTATTACGCATGCTCAGACTATGTAAATGAATTCCAGGAACCCATTAGCATAAGACTGCCCTTTCTAAGAAATATAATGAATATGTATGTTTAGCCTGCATATAAACTATGTACCTAGCTTGCATCGCTACACACATTTGGAGGAGTGATCCCCTGTGCGTTCGGCACTGCAAAATAAAGAATGCCTGCTTAATAACTTCGGTTATTGAGTTTTTCACTGCATCAACAGTATATATTGTACTCTCAATCCCTTTAAAATTAAAATATATTTTAGTTTTTAAATAATTTTAATAATTAAATTTATTTCCCCTTTTTTCACACACTATTTCAATGTCACAAATATTCTGCTACTTGGAAAAGGTTCCCACTTTTCAAGGAAAATACTTTTATGTCAATAATTTTTTCCATGTTCCGAAGTGACAGCAATGAATTATTAACTTATTCTATTTTCCTCAGAAGCTTTAGAAATAATAAAGTGCTTGTAGAACTTCATAATTCCCTCAGGAAAAGAAAAATACATAGGAAAACTTTAGTTACTTCAAGATATTTCCATGTTTAACTTGTTAGCTAGAAAAACATTAATACTCAAAGGCAGATTTGGTATGCAAGAGGTAAAATCCAAACATACCAGGTGTTCATGGGAACAGATCTTTAGTCAATGTAAAATGACATAATTTCATTCAAATACACAGATCTATTTGGATTTACATGAGATGAAGACATAGCTCAAAACAGGCAAAGTTTGCTATGCTTGAAGTGTTAACATTAACTTCAATATAATATGAACAGCAGAAGCTTTAATTTCATTGAAATGAGATTCTTGTAAATTTAAGACTGTTAATTAGATGTTTACATGGGAAGTTTTCATATGCTTAGGGCAGCAATCATCTAGCTAAAGCATTATTATTACAAGCTCTGTAATAGCGTCCAGTCAGATGGAACCTGCTTTCCAACGTTGATTTGTGTTCTATAGTAACACTGCTTGAATATTAATTGCAAATGTTTTTTCCCTGTAACATGGCAATGAAATGTGATCTTCCCAACCTCCCTACAAAACTGTTTTGTTAGAGATAGTCACTGCTTTCATGTGAATAGAAGAGTTGGGTAGATGAGAACAATTGACTGCTTTTGCATTAGACCCCTGCTCTCAGAAGAAAAAAAAAAAAAAGAAAACAATGTAGTTTGTAATGAATTACTATGCATTGTGTAAGACCACTATGATGGAGCTGTTTTCTACTTTTTTAGTGCTCTCTCCCCTGCATATATAGACAGACAGTTTTTAAGTGTCGCTGAGTGTCACAATCCCAAACAAGATGACAAGGTACCAGCAGCCAAAGTGGAGGCTGAGAGTTGCAAGGGAAGCTGACAGTTGAGAATCAAAATATTAAATGGCCTGTGAATCCATCCAAATTATTCAGCACAGAGGTCTGAAATGCTTTCTATTCTTTCTATGTCCCATTGGTATCCTGCATCAAAAAAAGCCAAAATATACATCTTTTTGTCTGTCATTTCTAGAAACAGACAACAGACTCAGATGAATCTTATAACAATATTTGAGGGCTGAGATCTTTTTATTGATCTACTGATACATGATAATGTATCATTCTGTTAATTTCTGACTTAATGCCTTTGACATTCTGTTTTGCAAAGTTGTGGTTTCAGTGATCTCAAGTGTGTAATCTCAATGTAGTTAGAAGATGGGAAAGATGAAGATGGTAATGGCTGCCACATCCTTAGATCAAACTAACTCTGTTGTCAACTGGAGAAGCTCTAATTATATTTCTATCATATGATAGGTACTACTAGATCCTGAAAGAATGAAGATTGATTGCTTTCATCAGTCTCCTGCCTCTGGAAAAGTGTGCAGGGTCTACACTTACTGCATATTTGCCCAGGTAGAAACTCTTTGATCAATAACTACAAGTTGTTCACTAGTTGTTTAGAAATTTCTTTATAAAATGCAATGCTCCACAGAACTGCTAGCCTAACCTTTTTATTGTGAAATTGCCACTATTTTCTCCTCTTCTAATACCTGTAAGTTCTCAGTTGGAATACAGACTAGTCTAACACACTGTTTTCATGAAAGATACAGATATAGACGGGGTAGAGTAAGAAGATAAAGTAGAAAAGTTTTTAATACAAAAATGACTTCTGAAAATGGGAAAGGAATAATTTGATCATATCATGTTTAGATTATTGTAGCTCTCAAAATGAATTTCCTGAGATGCTTGTGGAATTGTCATCAATGAAAAGCCTGGTAGATTCTATGGAACAAAAATGACATAGATTATTGTAGCAACAGAAATGAAACAATAGTATAGTAGGTCCTGCTTTGTAGTAAGATGTCCCCACCACCTCTCTGGTTATTCAAATCAGGATCATCATACTGTGAGCAATAAGGGAGTAGTTCTTACTTGTTTCCTCAGTTCTGCAATAAGACTGAGTTTACCCTTGGAAATTCCAGCATTTTTTTCTGCTATCATCTTCATTGACAGATCTATCAGGAAAGATCTAAATAATCTGTTGCTTCATCCAAAAAGCAAGCAAAAGATAGAGGCAAAAAGCTGTCTCATGGCTTAATTTTCACACCAGACTGCTTCACACCTTGAGAGAAGAGCTTTTCAGTGGAGAAATCAGTGTAATAGAACAGACTTCACAAAAAAATATGAGAAGTGTACATGCATATCTGACATGCAACCTTCCCTCTCTAGTTTCATGATGCTGCCTTAATCTAGCTTTGTGATATACTGACATTAGCTATAGATTTCTATGTCATTTGCATCCAAAACACTTCCTGACTGCATCCTCAGTGATTGGTATGCTTAAAAGTCTGTACCTCTTGAGAACACGTGGGTGTTTATTGAGATATTTGTGCAGGCTGAGGATTCAGAAACCTCCATTATGAATATCAGTGCAGGCTAAAGGCTGTGCTTTCTGCAACACATGTTCAGAGGAACATTAGATCTGGAAGACAGCTTTTCTAGAATACTAACTTATTTTTTATCATTAACAATTTTCTCTAATTATATTTCTCTTTTCATAGCAAACCCATGGGTTAATGATCATACTGACAGGGTCTTGCAATGTTTAAACTTTTATGAGGATTAGAAAAATATATCTAACTAAACTGTGAAGCTGATTGTGCTGCATTAGCTTTCTTATATTTGTCTGACCTGTGGATGCAGATATCTTGCAGGAAGTAGAGACAATGAGTTCAATGGAGATGCAGTTTAAAAGCATTGGCTCAGCACAAAAATACTTCTACACTATAGGAATTGTCAATTGGATTTTGACCATAATGGACTAGGATCTTATTGACACCAGTTTTCAGGTCAGTTGAGTTAATTGTGCATTCTGGAAGAGAATCTGGTACTGTGGCTGGAAAACCATGTAATTCAAAGCCTATTTTATTGTAGTGTCACAAGGTGAAATACAGTCTTTTAACCGGGAAAAGGCAGTTAAAAAGACATGTGTTCCCTCCAGAGAACAGTATTGCTGATAATACTATGGGTGAAAAGGGTACAACATTCTTACTGGCAAAAAGGATATTGATTAGGGTTGTTTGAACTTTAAAAGCTTTAGATTAATTTGGAATACCTTGCACTTTAGCCATGATTCAAAAGATTTTGATTACAGGTTTTAGTAACTATCCAGTAGGAAGTGGTTCTCTTTAAAACTGACATATCTATCTACAGCTGTATAACTATGCATGAAAGAGAATGGAAGGAATTACCCTGGTGACATAAGTTATATGCAATAGAGCATAAGAGTAATAATGATAGAAGGAAAAAAAGTCAGTGACTTTATCAGTGCTACTCTGCCAGGTGGCTCCCAAAGATGGTTCTTGTTTTAGGCTGGGGTTTGCCATCATGCACAATGAGATGGTCACAAATCTCCTTGGGAGAAATGCTCTATTTGAAAAATAGGGTGCCCTCAGTCTCATCCCATTTTGCTTTATGCACAAACCATCCATGTGTAGCCACCAACTCATGTCTATCAATGTCTGTATCACTTTTGCAATGATGGCAGGTTGTAATACTCACATACTCTGGAGATGGATAGGGAGCTGGTGAGAATCACTTGGTAAGAAGATGCAATTGCTAATGTTGTCATGCTGGATGCCCATATCGTTTCAAGGATTTGTATTGCTCTTGCTGCTGCCAGCCACAGGCTCTCTGATGGATGGAATGTAATGCCCTTGAGCTCATATTTATTTATCATGGTAAGTCTGGGTGTGCATCATTGCATCCCACTGGTGAGACCACATGCTGCCAGATGATTAGTTATGGATTGCTAATTTCAAGATACAAATGGCCATGGTTGCAGTGCCACACCAGCAATTGACAGTGGGCATTGGAGAGAATCCCATATTGGTCTAGAGGCAGCAGTGAGTTCTTGTGTGGCATCAGCTGTGTCACACCTACAGACTGGTAGTACAGCAGCTGTGCAATCACTCTAAGGTCTCTGCTACTGTAATGCCAAAACCTAGCTCTTGTTTGCTATTTAACACAGTAAAAGCAGCATTGGCACACAACTCCGAGATTTCCTGTCTGTCTTCACACCACCAGTCTCAATAAATATGCATCTTCTCTCACCAGCACTGAAACAAGAACATGGTATTCCTTCAGTGACATAATATTCTGTTTTCCTAAATTCTATTTGCTTTCTTTAACTATTTTTTTTCCTTAATCTTTCTTCCCCAAACCACTTTTCCTACATAAATCAGCATGCTATGGCCTTCTTAACTGTTGCTCCACCTCTTCTCTTCCCTAACTTTACCTACAAAGTGTATTAATGACATTGACATGGAGCTAGGAACATAAAATATAGAAAATAGGTTTAAAAATTTACTGTGTCAGTGGGCATAACTGCAGTTGTGTCATATAACTATGCCAACAAACTAATCAAAAAAACCCATTTTATAAGTTTATATAACTAAAGCAATCTTCCTTCTCAGAATTGCAGAGAGGAGTACTGGATCAACAGAGGCCTTGCTGCTCACTTTATAAACACGTCTCACTTTTGCACACAGAATTATTTTCTATAGCTATTCAAAACTACTTTGATGATCTTGTTTTAATGACTTTACTTGTATACTCTAAATCTATTAGATCAGGTGACTACTTCCCAGGGACCTGGCAAGGCTAAGCTAAATATCTAAAGCCAGTGTGAATGTGTCCTAAAAGCAGATAGTGACAGATGGCATCATCTTTGCTTGTCATTTTGTAATTCCCTATGTCAGTGTCTCTTTGCCTCTCTTCTGAGATCTGGGAACAGACACAGTCAAAGATCAGAGACAATGAAAAGAAAGATATTTTTCCTAGGGATACAGAGAGGACTACATACAAAGTTTCTTGAAACCTGATGAAAAATTGCTGAACTAAGAGCAAAGCTGAAGGGAAGGATGAACCTTCCAAGGACACAGTGGTTCTGGTTAATCTGTTTATAGCTTCACTTTTCTGTTGCCAATTTTGCTTCATTTAAAATATTGTTCCTTGATTTTATTTAACTTCTAAGAAAACATAGTTCTTGTGGTTCAAAGATTTTTGGCACTTCAAGGGTGCTCACTTTCATGAAAAGTTGCAGACAAATCTTCAAAGTTCAGGTTGCCCCATGCTCCAGTCATGCTTAAGTGCATCCTGATGAACTGAGAACCTCATCCATCATTTTTTCACTAATTTTTAACTGTTTGAACTTGGAACCTTTGCAGTGCTCTTCACATAGTTGCTTGGATATGATTGTAGCACTATTTATGACTTGCACATAAGTAGATTAATATAAAGAGCAAATGACCTTTGTTTTAATTCAGGATTTCATAACTTCTTCCAGTGACAATCAACAAAAGTAAATACCATTTTTATAATATGAATACTGCTTTTATTGAAAATGGAATCTAAGTTCACATTTAGCAGCAGGGCAGTGGAAGGGAACACAGTATGACTGAGTTTTTGCTACAAGGATCAAGTAAAAGTCCCTTTGAGAATGGGGTGTAGTTTAGAACCTAAAAACTAAAGTGGCATTGACCTTGATAAGGCTTAACGTGATACCCACTAATATCTATACATCCAATGTGCTGCTTGAGAGGTGCAAAGATCACACATGGACTTTTATTTATGGACATTTATAAAGCAATCCAACCTCTGGGCTTATCTTTATTGTGGAGTTATTTTGATTTATAGCTTCTAATATTGAATCTGTTTTCTACTCAAATACAAACTGTTAGTATGAATTGGGAGATACCTGAGCAAAAGTAAATTACCTCAATTCAACATCTTTTTATAACTGTTTTGAGTCCTCTACCACTAATCTTCCACAGCTGTCACTCATACTCAGAAATGCAGCCTTTCAATACTTAAAGAGGGCTTATAAGAGAGATGGGGACAGACTTTTATTTAATAGGGCCTGTAGTGATAGGATAAGAGGTAATGGTTTTAAACTAAAAGAGTGTAGATTCAGCCAAGATATATGGAAGAAATTATTCCAGTGAGGGTAGTAAAACACTGGAACAGTTTTCTCAGAGAAGTGGTAGATGTCTGCAGTAGTTTGACCTAGGCTGGACACCACGGGCCTGCCAAGCCACTCTATCACTTCCCCTGCCTCCCCTCAGCTAAATCAGGGGGGAGAAAATAAGATGAAACTCATGAGTTAAGACAAAGGCAGATTAATGAAAAGAAAAGTAAGGCTGCATGAGGAAGTAAAAGAAAACAAAGTTTTAATCTCTACTTCCCATCAGCAGGCGGTGTCTGGCCCTTTTCCAGGAAGTAGGGCTCCAAACACGTAGCAGTTGCTCTGGAGGACAACTGGATGCCCCACCCCCACCTTCATTTCCTCCTTTTTCTAACTTTCATAATTCAGTTGACATCTTATGGTATGGAATAGCCCTTTGGTCAGTTTGGGTCAGCTGCCCCAGTCATGTCCCCTCCCAAGATCTTGTCCACTCCATCCCACTGCAGGGTGATTCTTGGAAAAACATCCCTGGTTCTGTGTGAGCCCTACTCAGCAGTATCCACAACATGGGTGTGTTGCCAGCATCTTTCCAGCTCACAATGCAAAGCACAGCACTGTGAGGGCTTCTATGGGGAAAATTAACTCCAGCTCAGTCAGACCCAATACAATGCCCCATCCCTGGAAACATTCAAGGTCAGGTTGTACACCAATCTGAGCAACCCGATCTAGTTAATGATAGAATCATAGAATCATTTAGGTTGGAAAAAATCTTTAAGATGCTTGAGTCCAACTGTGAACAACAGTTGCATGATGTCCCTGCTCATTGCAGGGGTTGGACTAGATGACCTTTAAAGGTCTCTTCCAACCCAAACCATTCTATGATTCTACGATTCTATGAAAATAGGAAGGGTAAGTGGAAAAGAGGAAAACAGATGTTATTTAATGACATTGTAAAGGGCCATGTATTTTTGTCTCATACGAAAAAGAGACACAATGAACGCAGAATCAATACTCAGCAGTTTGAGTATATCTACTTCGGTGACTACAAGGAAGATGAGTTCTATGCCTGTAGTCTATAGCAGAATACATGGACAGCCTTTCTCTTCAGCTGTTCAGCACGGAGTAGATAAAAGGGTTTGCTAATCAGTTGGTCCTACTGCCAAACATGAAATAAGCATGGATTTGTAGTAATTATCCTTGCAGAGTGGATATTAGAGATCACTATACCTGTGTGAAGACTTGGGACCTCTGACTAATTTATGAACTGTGGTCCATTGACCATTGACAGCTCTTTCACAGACTACTATTTCTACCTAATTGGGATTTACATCTAAAAGCTTTTCTTGGTCAGGCTGGAAGTAGTTATATTTATAATTTGTCTCTCCATATTCAGTGTTTATTTAATCAACAAAATAATGATTGTCTAACTTACTAAGCATGTTTTACCTCAATGCTTGATGACTATTAAACAAAGGAAATTCATTAAGAAGGAGATTATTGCCATCCTTGCAAAGATATGCAACTAAGTGAAGGTACAAGAAAACTTTCTTATTACTTTCTAAGCAGTTTCTTGCAAGTACCAGGCACTTTCAGGATTTTTGCATATGGACGATGGCCGATATTAGAAAAGAGTTGGGAAGGACAGTTTGAGATGGAGAAGGTGAGAGAGGTTCTTTTACAACCTGAGCTTCCTCAGTAGACATTCCAGCCCTTTTCTGAACTACTCTAAAATTTATTCACTGTGATTCAAAAGTCACAATCATGTTGTAAACTTAGAAGATTATCAATGGCTAAGTACTGTTGAAATTATCAAAGAATAAAGTACTACATGCTGGAGCCCTTAGGCTATACTATCATAAAAAAAATAAAATCCAAAGGGTGAGATGAAAGGTTCACGTTCATTTTGACTATAAACTTACCTCATAGCTGCAAGCTAATATCACATCTTCTACCATTATTTTCATCTCAAAATGAGAATGTTTATATTGTTGATATTATACTTCATTGTAAACCGAAAGTCTGTACTTTATCAGAAATCAAGGGGTTTTGAATCAAGATATAGGTTTAATCCCATTAGACGTTTTTTCTGATCTGTTTTCACATCTGACAGTTTGAAGATAGAGTGTTTGAGATCTTGTTCAGGTTCAGCTGTGCCTCAGTTCTTACAAATGTGTGATCACTCAAGTTTTTTTGTTTTATCTTCTTTTTAAGGGTGGCTTTAATCCAATTCTATTTTTTCCTTTTAAGGATGAAATCATCTAAGTCTATGAACACTTACAGAAGTCTAGTCTTTCCTAGAACACATATTAAGGACAAAATCTCTGCCTCTGCTTTACTTCTGCTTTGACTATAGAAATCTAACCTGGCTGTAGGCATTGCAGAAGCCTAACAGGCACTGAATACATTGTCTGTGTTCATCTTTTTGGGTAGGTACATTATGAAGGAAATTTTTAACTGATGTTCTGCCTGAATTTCCAACTCAATCAGAAATCAGTCGCCCACTGTTTCCTTGTTTATTCTCACAAGAAATATGTAGACCAACAAGAAATTCTTAGATGCAAAACTGGCCTTGCATGATGTTCTTATTTGTGATGAGACAAATACATGTTGAAAATATAAATTACACTGTTTTCCTTTCCAAGTGTTTGACAATTTGCATGACAGAAAAAGGGAATATATTCTAGGAAGGTGTGCTAGTACTAGATAATTAAGGTTTGGATGATATCCAAGTATTTTAGAGATAATATTCTGGTAGATAACTCCATAGAATTAACCACAGGTTTGGAAGGTTCAAAGTTGCTACAAGATGTTATTTATCTTCCCCAGATTTCCAGAATTCCATAGGTTTAAAAAAAAAATGATGAGCATATTTATAACTGAAGATGTCAAAAAATGTTTTTAACATTCAACATTCTACATAAGTAGACATATAAAAACTATAAAATATCTATGTTCTGGAACACTCTAAAACCTAGGGTACATCTTGAGCATTCAGTCAAAGTACTCACTATAAGAATGACATGAATGTAAAAGAATAGAGTCTGTGATCAAAGATAGGGACTTCAAAAATTAATTTGATAGGTTTTATCTGACCAAGTTTTGTGGCAAGTCAAAATTTGACTTTTGAATGCATAATACCAATACTTACTTCTTTCTCTTTATAACTTATTTTGCAGATCAATATTCCTATGTATAGAAATACGTTAAATAATTCACAGCTGCTTGAACAGAAACGCTGAAGTGCTACTGGAGTATTATTTTCACATGCAAAAGGTCACCTCTTGGGCAAAAAGCATTGTTTTCATGCAAAAATATAAAATACTAGGAATTTGAAAGGTTTCCCTTTAGATTAAACTTCCGTTCATTGAGATTTATCGATTGAGTCTTGTTCCATTCAAGGCAATATGGCTCTCTCTAATTACTTTATTATAGAATTACCATTTTAATCTTTGCAAATGCCAAATGAATTAATCACCATGTCTAAACAATGAGTAGCTTGGCAATTAAATAATGACTTGAATTTCACTCTCTGTTGTTATACTACTTCTTGGTCTTTATGGGACACTAGTCATAAGATTTAATTTAATTTGATATATCTAATCAGAAACAAAATTAAATTCACAAATGTTGAAAATCAATTTAAATGTTCATACACCTCATTGAAGACAGGTAAGACAGATAATTGCACTTGAAAACAGATATACTTAAAATGGAAACAGGATGGATTGCTAAAAATATCTTGCAAATCAGGCATATATTTAATCCAAATTTACTATTTGCAGCTCTGGAACTTATGGAGTAACTGTATTTTTTTAACAGATGAAACAACTGTTTCTAATTTCTAGTGTCACTGGATCTTAATCTGTCATTCCACGATCACTCTGGATCATTTTCCACCTTAAATCTGAGCCAGATGAAGACTAGGCATTTCAATCCAATAAGCCAAAATTCAATATGAAGAGTTTATGACAGTCTTATGTTTTTATTGGGTTTCCAAAGGCATGGGAGGATAGACTAATTAATTCACACAAATTTTAATGAGAATTTAATTATTTTTCTTAAAGCAAATTCTTAATCAGCAGATTGCTTTTATGCTGGCTTCTTGTTTTCTTACATAGTTTCAACATGTTTGGTTTTAGAACAAACAACCAAAAAGGGGATTTACTTCCTGTGAGTTACAGTCATAGGTGGACCTTCTGCAAAACAACAAAATTTCACCAGTGTAGGACACAGTGCTTCCTCAGGGTAGGCTCTTGCCTGTACATTTGACAGACCTAATCTTAGCAGAATAGGTTTGAACTCAGTGTAACAGCATAGGAATTTGGATGTACACAAGTCTTATTAAAAATCAATATGTTAACATAAAATAAAAATTATTTAGTTTTAACAAGTTAATAGAATTATCCCCTAATGCATGCTTTTCAGATTTTATGTAAGATTAAGAGGGAAATCTTTTCAGTAATAGTTGAAATATTTTAATTCATGGCTGTAATAGCTACTTCCAATTTTTCTTTTATCTACTTATCTTTGACACAGATATTTCCTCAGTTTCAAATTAGTAAAACACTGTCAATTAAACCACTGGCATAACATTACTTTTTCATCATTACAACAAGAAGTTCAATGTTATAGTTTTATTATAAAAGAGCTTGATATGCAAAATATCTGCAGTAGGTACAATGAAGATGCAATCAGAATGGAGCACAATGGGTAGCACAGTGGTAATAAATTTACCTGAGTGCTACAGACTGCTCTGTGACTCTGGAACTGAACAATCACCCTGTTAATGAAGACAAAAATCTAGTTCTGGGTTGTTGTCATAGACACTTGATTACTTTTGGTATTATAGAAATCTCTGTTTTCAGTCCCCATAGTATTTCTTTTTTTAATTTATATCTAAGAGAATTCCTTAATGCTACTTTTAGGAGGAAATTTAAAACATGTTCCCTTTGACCCTCCCAGGCTCTAAAAAATTGATACTATTACAGCTGTAATTTGTCCAGACCACATACATGGCATCCTGCTTCTATATCTATCTTTGGTGCACAGATGAGTAAGAGCTGTACTATAGCCTATGAAATAAAAAAAATGCTGCTGTAAGTGATTAAGCGTATGCTCAAGCATCAAAATAGAAGTGACATCTTCATTTATTATTTTTAATAAAAAACAAGTAATATTCAAAGACTAAGCAACCTAATTCAAATTCCCAGCAGCAGTGTATAGATGATTTTGCCAGATCCAGCTGAGTAAACTGAATAAATTGTTTCTATAAAGTTAACTCAGTAACAGAGAAATCTGGGGGTACTGAACAGTGTATTTGTAACTGCACAGATAATGGTGACAAATAAGTCACACAATGAAATCAAATATATAACGGGCAGTAATGAACAAAGGACTAAATCTTATAGCACATTAGGGAATATATCCAGCAAAGTGGATGAGATGCCATTATGCTAGACATAATTGAACTAAACCCAAACAAATGACCATGAACCCAAAAGGCTGAAGCTAGTAACAACATGCTGTGATATGAAAAGGTGTAGAAACATCAGGAAAATGTACCTATCGCTTCCAGGATGGATCTTTCAAAACCATTAATTTGTAAATGTGAATTGTTCTCTCGCTCTTCCTCGTGTTTTATAATTTCTAAATCTAGACATGTACTTAAGTATCATAGAGGTTTTAAAAGAATATGTCTCAAAATTTGACAATGAAAATTCTATTATCATTCATCAAAAAACCAAGACTCAGAACTGAGTATGATTATATATTTATGCCTATAAAATACACAAGATCACATATATTAGTGTTTGTTCTGAAGTCTCAGAGATTAGAACATGTATGTTACAAATCTGTGTATTGGCTAAAATTCTTCCTGATATATAAATATAAATATAAATATAAATATAAATATAAATATAAATATAAATATAAATATAAATATAAATATAAATCCCATCTTGCTGGATTTGGCTGGATTTATTCTAATAGCCGTCGTGCAGTAACATAAAAGAAAAAAGGAAAAGAAAAAAAAAGAAAAAAGTAATTTTCAAGTAAAGTTTTCTATACATTTATCACTGGAAATAAACTGCCCTGGATGTGTGCAAGGCTGCCTTTGGTCCTTCTTCAGCCTTGAATAATTTACCTCCTCCTGAAGTTTTGGGAACTCAAGTTCTCATCTAAATAGTGCAGCTTGTGCATATATTTTCAACACCATACAGCTGGCAAGGACCCAGAGAAAGCATAAGAATATGATGCACCACCAGCAATGGCTTCCTTTTCCCTTCCTGCCACCTGAATTCAAAGGAATCTATCCCTGCTATGTGTTATCATGCAGAAGACACAAGAATCAAAAATCCCCTGTACTCATGGTACAGAAAATACCATAATAATCCTATGACACTTCACTTTATTTTTTTTTGTTTTATAAGTTATTTCTGTTAGTTTACCTTTTGCATCTTACCTGTATCTATTAATAAAAAGTAATAGAAGAAATCTAAAACCTGAAGTCCAGGTGTAATCTGTTCTGTACTCAATGGGAGAGACCTGCTTGCACATCAGTGCAATCTGGTGATGATGTATCATTTTAAGACCATTTCCTTAAAACTAACATTAGTATCCTTAAATTCCAATATGAAAAGACAAAAAAAAAAAAAAAGTTCATCTTATCAAAGTTTGAGTGCAACTTTGTGTTTCAATGTTCTAAACCAGCAGCAGGACAGTAAGACAGCAGCAGAGTAAATCTGGTTTTTTTCTATGACTGCTTTCTTGTTTCTTCCTTTTTCCTTGTTAGAAACTTATTTCATGTTTGACTGCCACGGGAGGGGTGCAACTTTTCCTCTGAATTAATGGGTTTTGTCTTCTTAAACATAAAGAGCAGGTTAAAAAACATTTCATAATGGAAAGAAATGGACAGGAAGTGCAGGAAGGAGTGGTGGGATGAAATGAAGAATTTTGGAGCAAGCCAAAGATTCCTCTCAGATAGTTAGACAGACAGATAGGCAGACTGGCATTTATACTGTGATATATGTATCTATAGAAATGAAGAAGGAAAAAAAGTTTGGGACCCTGCATGAGAAGTTTGAGAAAGGCTGTCCAAACTTGGTACACATTCATGAAATGAATATGGCTGCCTCAATGCTGACATAATTTGAAATTTTCTCTGACTTCTGACACTAAAGAGAAAACACATCTCCCTCACCATCCAGTGATGTTTGTATGAATGTTGCACTATCTAGGTGTGAATTGTCTTCTAAAAAAATAATTAAAAATTTATATATATATATATATATATATATATATATAGTTCTCTTCTGAA
>WTSP01027362.1:0-27865 GCA_025331215.1 Actenoides lindsayi | reverse complement strand
ATATATAGTGCTCTTCTGAAATCCTGGACTTTTGGCCGCTGAAAAAGAAAAACACTGAAATTTAGCTCTTTTTCTTTCCTCAGTGTGCTTACATTGTGAAGAAGTCTGTAACTTTGTCAGAGTTATCATTATACAATGGCATTAGAAACAGCACATGCTGTGCAAAAGAAAACTGCAATGAACTTCATTTCTTAAGTTGAGACTTGGGGGAAATACCTTCTTTTGTTAAGGTCCACTGGGTTTATGGAGCCTTTTCCCAATGACAAACAAACAAAACATGAAACAGGACATAGCCTTAGGCTGCAGAGAAACATATCAGAGTCTCAGTCTAGATCAGAATCTGAAGCTAGTTTTGAACTGTGTACATAGAATATAACCTATTAGGAAAAAAAAAAAAAAAAAAAAAGAACACTAGCTGCAACCTACCTTATTTACAGTAACTTGAAAAAAACATTGTCTACGTGTGGGCTAGTATTAGGTGTAAACCAAATTTATTTAAGGCAAGTTTTTTTAAAAAAATTGACTTATGAAATAAACACTCCTCACAGAAAAACCTGAATTATCCTGACAGTTTGGAACTGTCAGTAATACCAATAGGATTATGATACTTTTAGTATTCATACACCTCTCAGTCCAGCTGATGAGGGAAAAGTTTAAATGTTTAAATCCTTGAAGAAAAATGGATAATATCACAAGAAGTTCTATGCTATTTGACTGTAAATAGCTCCTTGTTATTTCAGTCAGAAAGGTTGAAGGAGGAGGGCTTGGCACATGCAAGACAATGCTGCTGATCCACTGCTTTAAGAACGTAGAAACTGGTGGATGAGGCCACAGGTCTGCCTAGAGCAATAGTTCATCTCTAATGGTCATGTTCAATAAATGCTTTAGAAGGAAGACAAAGAAATGTGTCATAGTCCATTTCCAAAATTCACATAAGAGAGTCCTGAAACTTTTTAAAAAGTTAATAAATATAATATATTCTTACAATTCGATAATACTATTCTATTAAATGTCTAATCCTTCACTGAATCTTGTTAAAAGCTTAGTTTCTATGATAGTCTATTGTGATAAACTCTACAATAAGAATATCTGGAACTACCATAATGTATGAGAGATGGCAATGAGCATGGTTATAAATTGCTTTTTCATCATGAAAGGTAACTATACAAGACTGTATTCTGACCAGAGCTGAACAACTTGGACTGGCACATTTTGACTCCATTTTTGTACATACAATCAGAATTAGACAAACAGTGTTGACTCCCTAGGAATCTCAAAATTTACATTACCAGTAAATTAATTTGTGTCTATTTATCTGGACACATTTGTGTGCAATTATATTTGTTATAAAACTTCTGAGGGAAAGAAAGACCAAATCATGACGTGTTTTTGATAACAACTCAAAGACAAAGACATTAGCCAGGTGTCCACAGTTGAAGTCCTCTTAATACTTTCTTGAAGGGCAGTTTAGTGGACATTCATTGTTGGTAAGACATTTCATGCAGAGGAAATCTGCATCCCAACAGTAGTCAAGTAACTGGACAGCTGAAATGAAAAATGATGGACACTGAGCCAAAAGTTTAATGACTTCAGGAGTATATACTTAGGTAATTGAGTAAAGTCATCTTCACTCAGTGCCTTTTAAGTGAAAGCCACTGCAGAAATCTGCCTGTGGTTTTAGCTTTGTTGCAATTTAGTACTGTCCATGTGACAAAAATGAGTAGATCATCCAGGATTTAAAGGAAGAAAGGTGAGAGCTAAAGTGTCTAAAGAGGTGGGTCCAATTTAGATGTTGCAAATACATGTGCAATTTCAATCCTGATTTTTTGAGATAACAGAGTTAGACAACTAGTTTTCCCATATTACCATAACAACAGGTCAATATTTTATGGGAAGCCATTAAGAACCCGATAATACCTCACTTTATATCATCAAGGGTAGGAAAGGGAATAGAAAAGAAAAAAAACCCCACAAAACAACTCAAAATATTGAACTTTTTCCGTTAGTCTCTCAAACTGATGCTTTTGCTTACACATTAAGAAATCCTACTCTATCAAATCAGTGGAGACAGCTTTGGTAGTCAACCAAAAGAGCATAGAAATACAGTGAGCCACAAATACCCAATAAAAAATTCTAGCCAGGGAATTTTACTAGAGAGTTGTCCAAAGCCTTGGCACCTAGCACAGATCTGGTATTATTTTTTAAATAAAGGAAAATACTAGAGCTCCTAAATTCATATGGAAATTCAGGAGCCAATGTATGGCAGAATGTCTTTTCTTTGAGGTTAGGTGCAAAACTAGAAGGTGTCTTTTTAACAATTAAGTTAGGTTAATAAACTCATCCAAAAAGCAAAGTTTTTGGTTCTAATCCTGCTTGACCCTGGTAGTACTCATATGTATGACACTTCTATAATCTCAAGACTAGAGAAAACAGAGTTGGTTAGATCTGCAGTCTTCCCTGGAAGTCAAGGGACAAAAGGAACAATTCATACGAACATTGCAGCGCCAGTTCTGGCTAGCGAAATTTTGTTCCATGTTCTGTGTGAAAAAGTTGTTGAATCAATATGTCAACAGCTGATGTGTTTTGTGTCAGACTCAACATTGTGTTAAGTGTGTGAAGAGGGCCTCTCAGCTTCACTGCAGGTTTCACAGCCTCTACTTCATGTTGAAACTTGATTTCAAGATATTCAGTTTGAGGCAGTTTAGAGTGTCTCCAAGTAAACTTAGAAGAGTCCAATTAGATTTCTTTAGCTCAAACAGTCTAGGCTTTTGAGATTGTTTCATTGGGCTTGCTTAAATTCTTACAGTTACTTTTTCACATCAGTGAGGCACAAAGCCTATACTGCCAGTATGAGCTTCAGAGCTATGGTAACTAAGATCCATAGTTTTTGAAAGGTTTGGATCACAGGCAGAACACAGCTTCATCTGTCTGTTATGTAGATGAAACCTTATTTTGTTTACATTTGTTGCTGTTAAACACAGAATATGAGTGTTTCATGTCTTCTGAAACACTCAGCCTGAGTGTGCTGGCTAGCATGTATTTTTCAGTTCTACACAAAACTTCTTTTAAGACTCTTTTGCTGACCTTGGTTCCTTCATGACTATTTCTTTCCCTTTATCACTAATATTTTATTCAGAGATATTCTTTTATTTGCTTATCTAATTGCTTCACTTGTTTCATTTGACTTAGGCTTTTATGACTTCGGCCTACAAATATACCCTAATGGATTCTATGAAATAAACCAAAATCTTTTATCATGCATTGTTCATTTTGACCCCACTGTCTGCAGTACTCTAGCTCATTTTTTAATCTCTAAGATTTGAATTCCTGTTAAGTGAAGTAGCAAAAATCACTGAAGGATATAGTAATTATCTTGAATGCATACATTAATGATCCACAATTCATTCTCATTCAGTTGTAGCAAATTGGTATAGCTGATATTAAAACACTGCATTATTGCATTAAATCTCTGATTTTTTTCAGAAACTCATTATATCCTGTGTATTCCACCTAGAAAGTTTAGATTTATTATTTATGAATTTGATTCCTTCTTCAACATAAAATATTAAGAGTATTTCTATACTGAGGGAAATAATTCATTTTTATCCGAGATGTATACAACAGTAGGAAAAAGAAAAAAAGTAAAATAAAACAGTGTCAAACTCTACTTTTTGCTTTAAGGGCTGAAAACATTCCCTGTATCTCTGCAAGAACTTTAAAAAGAAACATATTTAGTTAGTTTTATCTGGCCAATAAATTATTAAATTGCTAAAACAGACTGACAGCTAAAAGCAGTATTTTTCAAGGTTTCTCTGTTTTTCTGCTTCCGTTGTCAAGGTCATAGAGTGGATTTTGCTGCTGCTTTTCATGCTTCAGAAACACAGCAACTGCGTGATGAATAAAATCAGAAGAGTGACAGGTGCATGGAATCAGACCTTCGGCAGGGCATATGTACTTCATTTAGTAAGGATATTAGCTACTCCCATGACTCAGATGACTGCAATCCAAAGTATGTCTTTAATCTAAAGTAAAGAATTGAGAAGACTTAAAAACATCATGCTTCAGTGCTGTCTTGCTGTTTGAAACTGCTACTCAACTCTGGCTCTACCAGATTCATACAATCTGACAAAGATTGTGCAACATTTGACTAGTGTCTCCCTTCTGGTCTATAAAGAGAAGATTTGAACAGCACTTTCAGTTAAATACCTCTTGGTAAAAAGTAAGGTAAGTTATGGAAAAAGAAGTTCTGACACCTTTATAGTCTGTGCTGTGTCTAGTGGCTCCATTTCTGCTTTATCAAAATTAATTCATCTGCTCACAGAGGTTCAAAGGGGCAAATGTTGTAAAAGGATAAAAGGATTAACATAATCATATTCAAATGGAACTCAATTATAGACTTTGGCATTTACAACCAAGAAATTTCAAGGAAAACAAAAATGAACAGATTGGAGATAGCAGCATTAGGTAATACCTTCCACTTCTATCAGTATTAGTGTATGTTAGCCTCACTGGCTGCATCAGTTTAACAGGTAGTAAAGAAGCTGTGAATGCTTTGAACTTCTAGATGTTTCTTAGACTAATTCATTAACTAGTCCTAGTGCCAACCTGGCACCCATCACGCCCTTGAAGGCAGTCTGAGCTCAGTCTGCCCCTGTGACATCAAGCTTTTGCATTATACAGCAAAATCAGTGTCCCATGTTGTCATGGCTGTCATCCCCATTTTGTCAACTCACTGTCGGTGGGTTCTGTGCCAGTTGCTACAGTTTTGAAAATAAACACTACTGCACATGCAAACACACTTGAAAGTAATTTCTCATTTTTGGCTTTGCATGGAAGGTCTCAAAGCAGAAGAAACTTAGGAGTCTCTACCTGATCTTGCCCTCCTTTTCACATGCCTACAATTCTGCAGATTCATTGGGTACTACACCAACCTCTCCTTATCTGCTCTGTGTCAGAGGGGTATCGATCTAAACAGTATAAGTTATGTCAAAAGTAATTATGCACTTAGGCAATCATGCAAGGAGAGATGCAAGAAAAGAGGTGCAGTTAAAAATAAGTTTATAATAATCTCAATAGCTATCATTATAACAATTTTATTAGTATGTATTGGTATCATTAATACACATTTTGCCATACAGTACTCAAGACTCAGCCTCTCTAGTCACAGAAATCAGTGGCTTAATTAGCCTTAATATACTTAGGGTTAGGATTTCACTTTGTATAATACATTTGATTGCTCATTACCAAAAACTTTCTTTCAGGGACATTTAAATAAAGGGTTTATAGGAATATAATTCCAATTATAGTCATAAAATGCATAGACTAGATGGGTCTGAGAACATGTCTAATGCCAAAATCTGTTATGAACTCTCTTCAGAAGAATAAATTAATAAGAATTTTTATTTTCATTGTATCACCTCTCATAATGCATTTCAAAAAGACAGAAACAAGCTGTTCTATCTAGAGCTTGTCAACTGCTGTCAGGTAATTACGAAAGTGATAAAATATGACATTAATGTGATTAATGCATGCATTTTGTAAACAAAACAATTAAAAATAAAGCTGAGTATTAGTTAAAATTCATGGTAATTGCAAACCTTCATTAACACTGCACAGCTGAGGACATTAGATAAAAGTCTTAAGAACTGCTTGCTTTTCAATCAAGCCCCTGTTATTGAATATTCTGTAAATAGAAATTTATTATGAACTCACAGGATAGTTTCTAATATTCTTAAATCACTTAAAATTTTAATCTAGGCTGTTTTCCTTAGTTTGTTTTTCTTTTAAATGCAAGAACAGCAGAGGTGCTGGATGTTGAGAAGAGCTGTTTTTCAACAGCAAAAGAGAAATCTGGAATGATTATTATTCCTGAGAAAACTGTTAACAGCAAAACAAGAGCAATCTTGTTGCCACACTACTTTAGCATAATGAAAACTGGCAAAGCAGCATCTGTTGTGTATTAGAGCCTGAGTGGAGAGATTTCCCTGCTACCTCTGATTGATACTGGAGATCCATCAGTTAGTACAGAGACTGAGCAGGGCTCATGCATTTTACTGGTATCTTGTTCCATCCTTATTTGACAAGGAGTAAAACACATCAACATATGAACACTGTACAAAATTTGAAAGTATGCTCTGTGGTGTTTATTAGTTTGTGGAATTTGTCTGCGTTTTGTTGGCTTTGTTTTTGGGTTGGGCTGTTGGGTTGTGTTTTTTTTTGGTTTGGGTTTTTTTGTTTGTTTCTTTTAGTTTTGGTTTTTTTTCCCCACCAAGAAAGCACGGTTAAGAAAAATAAAATAGGACAATTAAACTATTTTGAATGGACAGTTTAGCCTTAATCTGTTATTATCACTCAGCAGTGCATGGTGTTTTTTGCTACATCATAGGACAAGGTACAGCCTCACATGTTCTTCCATTCTGATTTGGACATCAGTGATATGTGGTACTATGTTACAACCCTTAGTGAGTAGCTAGGAGTTACGTAGAGAAGTTAGAAGTACAAGAATTTCCCATTCTTGAGCAGAATAAGTCCACATTTGGAATGCAAACCTTCTCCAAAATGATGATTGATTCTTTTCTTACTTCTGAATTTTGCTAACGCTTTGTGGACTTGCAGGCTATTTAGGTAGAGAAAGCAGAGAGTGGTGATTTTATTTTGACAGGTCACACTTACAAGAATGACACTGGACTACTGCATAAATTTTATACATTATATTGTAAAAAGACAAATAATTTTTGGAAATAATTCAGAAAAAAAAATTTCAATTGAATCAACAGCTAAGGAAAGCATTATATATTGAAAAACTGTGTTCCATCTGCTTGGTTATTTTAAAATACTTATTTCATAAATCTTATGGGGACAAGTGAATGCTAGTTTCCAAAGGACTTCATGACCAAGAAGGGAAAGAGATTAAAAGTGTAAATAGCAGGAAGCTACTGACAAGCAATTTAAAATTAGAAGAATACATTTCAAACTGTGAGAGAGATTCGTTGATGAAAGAAAGTATTTTATATTCCCAAAACTATCAAGGGAAGAGCCAGTTCTTCATCTTTTTACATATTTGTATTAAATCTAGGTTCCTTTCTAAAAGAAAACAGCTATAGTCAAACAAGTTATTTGGTGGGGAATTAGGAGAATTTAAAGCAATTCAGAGTAGATTATCTAGCTGCCCATTACATTTCTAACCACTATAATACTAGGAAATATTCAGTCATTGCATTATTTTTGGCTCTTCACACTAGCATTGACAAAGGAGTACGTTTGACTGCTGTTAGATGTTATACTGTATCCAACACCACACTTTCTGACAGAAGAAACTTAAGACCATTTAGTGCTACGAGGACACCATTCCAACTGTGCAGCTTCCTGTCTGAAATTTATCATCCACTGGAAGTGATGAGAATCATGTGAAAAGACAAGATGCTTCTTTCATGTTTCCATGAATGGGGAAGATCCCTCTTGTTTGTCTATTGCCACTGGATTTACAATAGAGGATGCACTGAGCTATTGTAGAACTTGTCCCGAGGTAGCAGAAATTATAATTCCTTGGATCTTAATAGTTGCTATCTGTATAGCAAATGGCTCCTTTGATATATTACAAAGTAGAGTACAGCAAGATTTGTTCAATGCTTTGAATTACCAAAAGAGCAGATCTGGACTGAGATGATAAAAGCAATTTCTTCTATTTCTCTTTGCAGTAAATCATAATACTCAACACAGTAACTGATGTCAACACATTTTGTCTTCTTTCATAAGTATATACTATGCTAAAATTTGCTGAATATGCTAATTTGGTCTATCTAATATTTGGTTATATAGAAAAACCAAGTACATCTAATAAAAAAAAGAAAAAAGAAAATCATATTTGACAACTAACATAGCCATTCCGCAACAACAACATCAACAACAAGTCAGAAGGCTAAACTCAGCCTTATCCTACTTTGGAGTGAGGTAACTGAAGATACTGCAGCTGTATTTATATCAAGTCTGGACATGGTCACTGAAGTCTAATACTATATGATAAAGCATTTGCAAGTCTCTTTGATAGGATAACATAGTTGCACCCACTCCTGCTTCTTATAGATATTGTGGAAGGTTTTTATATTTAGGTCATGAGTACAGATACAGCACTTAGAGGAAAGGCAAGATATATTCAGGTGTTCACAGAATATATTTCATTCTCATCTCAGTGGAATGAACTGTTTATCTTCTGACTGAAACAAAAATGTGTATAAGCAGGAGATATAGTACTAGAAAAATATTTAACTGAATCTGGTTTTGTTGCATGTTTTCATCTTTCAAAGGGACTTTAACACTTTATGAGTAAAATGGATTAAAAGAAAAGACATGAACCTTGTTGACAATCCAAGCTAAAAAGAAGTTAATTTATCAATTGCAAGTTACTGGCATTTAAAAACAAACCCAAATGCCTTTAAAAAGTACTATAGTTACTTGGTAAGGATTCCATTGATAAAAAACAGTTGGCAGCATTTCTGTTCAATAAGGTACCTTAAGCTATAGAGAAACTGATAGATTTCAGGATATACATGTCCTCTTTTCCAGTTATCTCTATTTAGCATCCATAGTTTGATCTCATCCATTGTTTGGTGTATATATATACCATTTCTAAAAGTATGTATCACTGCTATCTTGAACACAAATCATCACTGATAAAAGAGGAAATGCAGAAAGTAAAAGGCAGAAAGGGAAAGCTAGAATGTATAGACCTGAGAGTCCCGGTGAACAACAGGATGACCATGAACCAACAATGTGCCCTTGAGGCCAAGAAGGCCAGTGGTATCCTGGGATGCATTAAGAATAATGTGGCAAGCAGTTTGAGGGAGGTTCTCCTCCTGTTCTACTCTTCCCTGTGTACATCAACTCAGTACTGTGTCCAGTTCTGGCCTGCCCTATTTAAGGGCAGGCAACTGCTGGAGAGGGTACAACAAAGGGCTGCAAAGATGATTAGGGGACAAGGACATCTCTCTTATGAGGAAAGGCTGAGGGAGTTGAGTCTCTTTAGTGTGGAGGAGAGAAGACAGGGAGGATCTTATCAATGCTTATAAGTACTTAAACGTTGGGTGTCAGGAGGATGGGACCAGTCTTTTTTCAGTGATGTCCAGTGATAGGACAAGAGGTAATGGACACAGACTTGAACATAAGAAGTTCCATGTAAACATGAGGTGGAATTTTTTTACTTTCAGGGTGACAGAGCACTGGAACAGGCTGCCCGGAGAGATGGTAGAGCCTCTGTCCCTGGAGACATTCAAAATCCACCTGGACATGTTCCTATACAACCTTCTCTGGGTGAACTCACCTTGTCAGTGGGGTTGGTCTAGCTGATCTCTAGAAGTCCCTTCCAACCCCTGTCTACCTGTCTGGAGGGCTGCTCTGCAGAAAGGAACCTGAGAATGCTGGCGGATAAGAAGCTCAATATGAGTGAACAGTGTGCTGTGGCGTCAATAAAAGACAGATGAATGTTGGGATACATTAACAAGAGAATCACCAGCAGAGATAAAAAAGTCATTATCCCTCTCTACTCAGCACTTGTCAGGCCACCTGGATTATTGTGTTCCATTTTGGTCCCCACTATAGAAAAAAAATTGGGACAGGCTGGAAGGGGTCCAGAGCAAGGCCACAAAGATGATCTAAGGACTGGCAAACTGCCATGTTAAGAAAAGATGAAAGAACTGTGTTCAGCTTGAGAAAAGAAGGCTTAGGGGCGACTTATCACTGTGTTCCAGTATTTAAAAGGTGACTACAAAGAAGATAGAGACTCCCTTTTTACAAGGAGTTGCATGGAAAAGATGAAGACTAATAGGTACAAGTTACTCCTGTGAAGATTCTGAATGGACATGAGGAATATTTTGTACTAAGAGAACAATTGGAATAATCTCCCCAGGGAAGTGGTAGATCTCCCAACATTGGATACTTTTCAGATGCAGCTGGTTAGGGCTCTGGGCCATCTTGTCCAGAGTGTGCTTTTGCCATGAAAGCTGGGTATTGTCTAATTCTATGATATATTTTATTTTAAAATTGTGGGATCAGTGCCCCTTTAAAGCACTTAATGCATACTGTCACTTTGCAAGCACCAAGAGCTATTGAAGGGTCTATTGTGTATTTGTGTCCATGCCATTTGTGGCAATACGAATATTTATTCACAACTGTATAATTTCCTCTTCATCGTACATGACAGGCCATGATGGGTTCAGATGGCTCTGGGGACTCCATCTCCTCTGTCACAGAACTGTGCCATTCAGAAGCAAAATATTTTTCTTGACTCTTGAAAGCATTTTTCTGCACAGATAAGATATCTGTACACTGTAAAAGGGAAGAGGCAAGGTTCATAGATATATTTGGTTTATTTCAATATAAGCTGAAGTGATGCATGAAATGCATGAAGATTAGTGCAGTTTTCCATGTTTGTAAGAGTAAGAACTGCCTATAGGCTCACCACACATGGGAAAACCTCCATCAGTCAAAGACACCAGGGAAATAAAAATCACAAGAAACCCATCTAGATAAGACTTAACATGCTCACTTGTCCTGAGAAATGTGCTGAACGGGCACAAGTGTGCTGCTCTGGATCATGTTGTACAGTGGCCTTTTACAAGCTGGTCTGAGGACAGACAAGAAATTTTGGTCACATTATTTCCAGGATAGGAAACACAGGAACAGATAAACAGAAGGAAAAAAAAAAAAAAAGAAAAAAAAGAAAAAAAAAAGAAAAAAAAAGTATTAGCTTGTAGCCATAATCACATTGTGCTTGGAAGGCAATGCCAATGGTTTGCCAACAATATAAGAACCAGAAAATGTAAGGATTATTGCCTCAAGTATACTGCTAGTCAGAATACCGCTACTCAGAATACCCAATTTTGTTTTCTAATAAGCTTGTTTTAATAATGCATAACAGCCCAGGGTCCACAAGCTACAGGACAAAATTATGCCCTTTTTATAAGATAAACAAGTGGACAGATTTTGGGTTAATATACTCCCCAACTGTAAGGGTTTTTTTACTGCATTTACAGTTCCTATTGTACCTTTGCACATAGCAAAAATCAGGTAATCTCACCATATTGACTCACAAGTTAGGGCCAATGACACAATCAGTGAACTACCAGAACAAAGCTCTCCATTTCCTAACAATTGCACATGATTTCAAGATAGACAGTTCTTAAATCTGGTCAGAAGTATGTTTTGGGTTTGTTTATTTTTTTCTGTAAGAATTTTAAAAAATAATTAGAAATAGACTTGTCTATTCAGGAAAGCAGGAAATTTGTGCCACATATTCTGGAATAAGGCTGCACTAGAAGCATTAGAATCACTTGAAAATAAATAACTTTAAGGTGAAAATAAATGCTTTTAAAACTTTTTAATTAAAGTAATGATAAATATGAAGTTTCAGAAGTTTTTTGGGGGACTCAAAATATCATAATGTCATAGACTTTTTCATTATATTTCATACAATATAGAATAAAACAAATGTCTCCTTGCTAGGTTGCTTTAACTTCATGTTAGCACTACATTTAGGGACATTAGACAAGTTCTGAAAATAACATCTCAAGACCAAATTTTATTTACATGATGCTCTCTCCCAAACTCAGTTTGTTCCATTGTGGCAATATTTGCTATTAATTTTAGTATTTGTTGAAAAGTAATTTTCAAAACTACATGGAAAATACTGTGACAGTCTCATCTGATTCAGTGTTTACTATGCTTTGATCAGGAGTGACTAGGAGTACTGACCTTCTGAGGTTCCTTCTAATCTGAACAATGTTATGAGATTCCTAATCTAGTGTGTGCATGTTTTATAAACCTTTTGTTTGTTTGTTTGTTTGTTTGTTTGTTTTTTTTGGGTTTTTTTTGTTTCAGTTTAAGAGCTGTTCTCTGTGTTCAGTGTAAAATAAACCATGAAGACACGTAAAGGGGTATGGGATTGCCAGAAAAAGTTAGGTAGTTATTCTGTGTCAGCTGTGTATTGCTCATTCAGCTACACAGGAAAAAAAGAAGAAAGAAATCTTGGTGGTATTTACTAAAAATAGTACATTTATCTCCTGTAATATAGCAGTAAAAAATAAAAGCTCATGGTTAGATGCATGTAATAACTTATATATATATAATTAAAACACAATATAAATTCATATGCAGCTTTATTTTACACAGTTATTATATAAATATTGCAGTTTATAAACATATATAGTATGATATATATAGTACATATATAAATAATATGTACTGCATAGTAAATACACCAGTATTTGCCACAGAGCATACAGATAACATTCATTGTGATTAACTTACATTTATTGTAGGTATTTCATGTTGTAATACACGTGGATGAGGATCTTTTATCTCTTAAAGTTTCGAATGCATGTTACTGTTTTGCTTCCTGTATTGCTGCATATATCATGTAAGAGGAGATTCTCTGAAGTTTAAGGGTTAAGCTCATTCGAAGACAGTTTTGTTGCACTTCTGATTAGTTCTATAATTATTGGTCGCTCTTTTGAATGTCGTTGACAGAGGTACCAGATGTTTTCTGCTATGTATTCCTTCAGTAATTGTTGAAGTCAGTGATCTAACAGAGACCTTATCCTCATTACTCCAAATGGGAGTCACATTACTGGTTTTCTACACTAAAGATCAGCACTGTGCAGCTCAACATCTTAGAAACACTTCTATCCTATTCTAATTAGAAAATTGAGGAAATTAAACATATTGAGCTTGAATCTGGTATGATAGGAGGGGACTTGAAGATAGTTGAAAGAGGTAGCAGAGCTATCAAAATATTCTCATTTTAACAAATGCCACTTAAAATCAAATATATTATGAGATTGAAGATACATTTGTCTTTTAAGTCAAGAAGCCTGTAATTCTTTGTTAATGAATTTGGCTCAGTATCCAGAAAAAAATAACCTCCAAAGTAGGAAAAAGTATTCTGAACCCTTACATAAACATATTTACACTCTGTTTCTGTCTAAAGATATTCGATCCCCTCCTATCTTCAATAGTGGTTGTGCAAGATTCTAGCATAATTTTATCTTGTGGTTATATTCAGTTCCTAGCATTAGCAGAAGGAAGGGTATACAAGCAAAAAGAAGCTAAAACAACAACAAAATCCATTAATTCCATACTAAGGCATGTCTCTATATCCAAAGGTGAAGTTTAATATGATTGAAAGACCTGCAATAGCTGGATTGGAGTTAGGAAAGTTATATCAGTGCCAAATGAATTACAGGTTGCAGGTGTTCAGAATTAATTAAAATAAATTGCTATAAATCAGGCATTAGATATCTGCTTGAGAGGAGAAAAGTGGAAGAACAAGTCAAAATAATAATAATTAAAAAGTACTTTGTTCATAGTGAAATGTTGAAAAACATCACTAAATAAATGTCAGGAAGAACTTTTACATCTTTTGGCAGAGTTTTTATTCTAGAATCTAAAATTTGCTTGAAGTTGTCTTCCAAAATTACATTAAAGTGTACATTTTTAGAAAGGAATTTGTGCCAATAGACTTTGTTTTATTTGATGTATATAGCTTATGTATATAAGATTAGAGGTAATACAGCTAACAGATGTTAAAATAACCTGACTTCTGTATTGCACAGACAGAAGCTTCATTACAGGTCAATAAATATTGATATAAACTTGCAAGTACATAGAAAAAAAAAAAGTGTGAACAAATATTTCAGGATCCTAAATGTCAGAAACAGTTTATATAAAATTTACAGTATGTAAATATATTTGAACATTTTTTTCAGTGTTATTCTTTCTTGTCATTAAAAATCAACAATTTGTGAAATCATATCAAACAGTTCAAAGGTCAGAAATATTGCTGTCTATAAAATCCTGACAAGACTATATAAGTCCAAGTATTGGATGGTATTTTGGGCTGAGTGCAGCACTCTGACCAGCTCTTGCTCTACTGCTTAACAAAAGACCAGATGACTGGGTTAGAAAAAGAACCCATCTCCTGGACTGATAAAGCCTGCTGAAAAATGAAAAGTAAAGCCTGTTTTGCCCAAAGGAGAGTGTAAGGCAACACAACAGTCAGAGATATGGCAGGTTCTGTCCTTACAAAGTCACAGCTGTAGGAGTTGTGGTGACAATTAAGCTCATGAGATTCCTAATCAATATAGCTGTTCCTCCACAGACACTCTCCTGCAGTCTGAGCAGACACTGAGGCAGATGCAATCAAGAAGCTGCTGCATACTTGCATAAAATGTGTGGACACTCAAATCTATGTGATAGGGCCATGTAATGTCTGAATGAAAAGCTGGGCTGACAGTGGATACATAAATGAATCCAGTGTGCTTTCTGGTTTTCATAGAGTTTTTGTTCTGATCCTTATTACTATTTAAATCAGCAAATAAGAAAAAAAGATATATATTCATATATATCTAGTGGAGGAAAAGAGAGTTGTTAGGAGAAGTCATCATGATGGGTTCACCAAGGGGAGACCATGCTTGAGCAATGTGATGGCCTCCTATGATGGGATGACTAGCTAGCTATATGCTGGGGAAGCAATGGTTGTTGTGTACCTAGACTTCACGAAGGCTTTTGACACTGTCTCCCATAACATCCTTCTACGTAAGCTTAGAAAGTGTGGGTGAGATGAGTGGACAGTGAGTTGTATTGAGAACTGACTGAATGACAGGGCTCAGAGTGTTATGATCAGAGTCTGGTTGGAGGGCCATAGCTAGTGGTGTTCTCCAGAGGTCAGTACTGGAGGGGGAGGGGAGGGAAAGGATATTTGTTTTGTGCACAGGAACAGAAGGTAAGAGAAAAAAGACATTAAAGTCAAAGAAATTGAGGTGTCACTAGCTACTACACCCCAACAGTCATGAAAGCATCTCACAACAGTGTGAAAACTTGCTATGTTTCTGAGTTTCCTACAGGGGTGGTATAGGTCTGTAAACTCCCCTGGCCTTTCCTGCATGATACACTACAGATGCAGTCCATTCTGCCTGATGGAACTGTCAACAGATTTAGTTACCTGTGTTATCCTGAAGAGAAGAAAAGTTAAGAAGAAAACATTGTGAAAAGAGAGATACAGAAAACATTAAGTGTAGTCAAGAAGTTATTATCAATGAACTTCTTTGGCTACTTGTGTTATAAATCAAGAGCCCAGCTTTTGAAATGGCTTTTCAAGTAACAATTAAAAACATATACACCTGTAAAACAAGGGGATAACTGCTGAGATACGAGAAATCTGTAAAAGAGATGATGAAGAGAAGACTAAATATTAAACATTATAAAACACCAGCTATTAGACAGTACCACTGAATCAGTTTCATTTGGACACAAAATAATAGAAACCTTGTGACCAGGGACATGACTCTGGCCAATTTGGAGGTTTGTGTACTGTAAAACATCCATGAGTTTTATTTACTTCTAGGTTTCTGGTTTGAAAGAGAAAACATTATATGACTCAATCCTGGGTACCACCCAATGTTATACCCTCATTTTTCTGCTAGCTTGTTTCACACAACCCCCATTCACACATGGTGTGTTTCTCAGGGTAAAATTTGGCCTCAGATCTCATTCACCAAATCAAAGCTTCTTATTGTTTTTTAGAGCCAACACACAAAGAGGCAGATAAATAGTAAAACTGCATCATAGTTACAACCTGCATCTGCAGATTTGTAATAAAACATTGCAGACTGAAATGACTGTTCTCATATATCATCATTAATGTGGTAAATGACTCCCATGACCCTTTGCCTGTCTATAAATCACAAGCTATGGAGATATACCAGAGCGATCACATCAGACAGTGGACATTTAATTAAGTACACAGTTTTTCAAGCTGCTATTTATAAACAGACAGGAGAAATTTTTCTCCTGCAGTAGAAAATTAGAGTCTAGATGAAGGTTTAAAAATTTGATTAAATATACTTTTTCTGGATTATATGTTTAACCAAGGAATGCATTTACATACTCTCACTGAAAAAACGCATATAAAATTCTCACTCTTTTATGGACAGTATTTAAAGAGAATCTGGTGAGAACTTCAGCATGTGTCAGAGAAAACATTTCTATTGTTTTCATGTGTCATATTGAATATCATTCTCATTCCACCAATAATATTTCAAAGTCTTTTATTATGCTGTGTTTGTGTCCCATGAAAAGCAACATATCCTGGAACAAACTGCCAGTGCCTACTTTCCTACAAGGAAAACAAGCATTTCATCTTAACTTCTGTAATTTAAATAATGAATTGCATTTCTTCCACAAAGAATGAAACCTGCTTACATAAGCATTATTTGTTGTACAATCTTGCATCATCTGTGAACTGCATATGCTTGAGCAGTGCTTAGCACAGTAGATGCTAAGACAACATTCATATCAACTCTGTTATTTGCACATTTTTGGTAACTGAATTGTTATACCAAAAAAAAAATTATTGGGAAAGAACAAATGCAATTTTATTTGTTCCTTTTCTTTCCATTCAATTTTCTGCCATTGTTTGGACTATGAAATAGCCTTTTATGAAATTGTTGATCTCAATTATAGATGCTAGTGGATGAAGTTAAAGGACCATAAATAGATCAGTCAGGTTATGTTCTGATACCTTTTGGCTAAAAATTAATGAACCTATGAATGACAAGCAAGATGGCTGCTCAGTATTTGTGATCCTCTGATTTTACCTGAATTCAATTCTTCACCTTCTTTGATCTTTCTCTCATGACTTTGAATAATTTGCATTTATCAAAATATAACATTTTTTCTATATATAGACCTGGGATAGAAATCCCACAGGATCATTTTAAATGCTAAAAATAATGAGCTTGGATAATATTCAGTCAGACATTTCAGTTTCTTCATCATGTTTTGGGCTCAGCCTATGAATATTTTAACGGGAAACTGATATATCCTACGAAATTAGAAAGGTTCCAGTTTGCAGTGCTTTGACTGTTTTTACTTTTGGCCTTCTATGATGGTAGTTCTTTTCTCACAGTCAGTTTACTGCTAAGAATGTGACAAAAGCAGCAGCTTGTAATTTGTCAAGACTCCTTGAGAGTTCTTTTAGTTGCTTCAGTAAGTATATCCACAGAGTCACTTGCGTAGAATCCTTCCTATTGATCAAAATCCTCCACTTGCTCAGTGCAAAATCCAGTTTAATAGTACATGGATAATAATGCCACAGAACAAACTACCACAGAGTTCCATGGAGTGCAGTTAAGAACCTGGAGTATCAATACTTATTTTATCTATCACCCTGCTACGAGAATAATAGCAGCTGCAGAGGAACTTCTAAGATTCCAAAATGTGCATTAGAAATGTGGCAGGTATTTCTTTTTTCCTAGCAAGGTTTCAACATTGTACTAAAGCCACAATCTAGAATAACAAGGTCAACATTTAAGGTGAAGGGAAACTGCTTCTGAAGCCCAGAATCAAGAGCTTTAAAGCAGAGTATGTTTTCCTGCACTTTGTGTTTACTGAAGAGCCACTTCTTTTGTTGGACGAGCTATTCTTGATCAATCTCCTCATACTTTTACCTTTCCCTCCATTTTTTGCTTGAAGTATGTATTGTGAAAACAGGAATATAATAAACGTTGCTGTTTGCAGTATTACACTGAAATGCTTCACTTGTTTCTGTAATTAAACTGTTAATTTTGTACTATAGTTAAGGCTCAGGTAGTTCAATAGATGATAGCAATTTTGTCATCAAACATTTCTTTTTCAGATGCTTTTAAGGCACAATTAATTATGTAATTTTGATACTTTCCTCTACCTTAGGAAAGTATCTGCCTAATTTTCTCTTGGCTTCCACATAAAAGTTAACCTGAGTTTTAACATAATTATCTACATCCAGAGTATCTTTCCCTTCAAATACTTCAGTCTACGGTCCAACCAGCTCTTGCACAAATACTTCCCAGACAGGGCTGATGGGGCAGTCTGCCTGTCTACAGCCTCCTTGCTATAATAAGGTCTGGCCATTCATTACTGTGCTCTCAACACAGTGCAGACTGGTACTTTAAGAACTACTTGGAAGTCCCAAACAGAGAGAAATTTAATTGTCAATGTTACATTCCATTAATGACTAGCTACTGAAAATATTAGACATGATATTTAAAAATAATAAGTTTCTCAGAGGTTATTACTTTCAGTTTGATCAACTAAGGACTTTTGTCAGTCTGAAATGGTTGCAGGAAGAATCAGATTTGGTTTTGCACAGATGAAAAATTAGCTAACAAGCAAATGCCTCCTAAAATCATGTCACAGTTGGACACTATACTGTGGATTGAATAATAAATGTTAATCATAGCTAATGCACTTACTCCTCAATATGATAGACAAACAACGTTTTTCAACATTTTTGTTTTCACTGTCTTGATCCTTCTGGATATAGGACATGGGAGCAAAGACAGAAGCTCAGTGCCTGAATTACACATTAAACATTGGGAACCTACTCGCTGGACAAAGGACCTGAATGTAGAGAAAACTGATTTCTTTTAAGTCAAAGGTGCAGAAATTATAAGGAATTGGTATCTCAAACAAAGGGAAAAACTTAGGTTTGGGAAATCTCTCCAGAACTAAACTATATTAAATAAACAGTTTGAAAATTATCATAGAAATAGGAAAAGAGGCTATGATGGAAGTAAAAGGGAATACACAGAAAGGCAACCTATGTTTCACTGTACAATGAAAAACAATTGATATATTGCATAGGGAATTAAAGCAGAGTGAAAGAACAGCTGTTTAGGATATTTGAAAGGAAGACAAAATTAAGTCTCTAAACTAGAGTACTTTCTTAATTAATGTCCTTAAATTTCTGTTAAATAGTGAATTAAAATATAAAAACTAGTGTTACTCTGAATAAAAGAGCTCTGAGAATATAGGAAATAATACCCAAAGTTATCTTTTGGCTTTTCTCAGCTGACCTCACATCACTGAGAAGTTAGCCATATGTGCTGATAAGGAACATGCTTGGCTCTGAAGAGAACCTTAGTTTCCATAGAAAGAAAAGCAAGGAAGACTGATCCTCTGAAAATTAAATAGATGATCAAGGTAAATAGAAACATCTTTTTTTTGTGTATCTGCAAACCTGAGGAGCTGAAAAAGGGAATAGAACTTCCTCTCTGCAGTAACTTGGAGATGAGCTACCAGCAAGATAGAGACACCTATTACTAGGCCATTTGTGCAGTTATGCATCTTGAGACCAAATGGATGATGGGGTGAGAATATGGTGCCGCAAGTTCAAGACTTTTGAATATAGGCAATATACTTTTTAGGCATTCACAAAGCTGTGTGAATGGTAGTAGACTAAATGCCACATAACTGTCATAAAAAAGGGCCACAATAATTCAATGTATCAGTTTAATTCCAATGACTTGGCAGAAGTGTTGGGGTTTTTTTTCTATTTTATGTCTTATTTCCTAAAATGATACCTCATTCCTGAAAACAAATTATAGACATTTAAAGAAACACACAAAAATCAACATACAATCACAAGCAGAAAGTAACGGACAGATAAGAGTTAAATGAAAACAGCTTAATTGCAAAATTAAAAGTTAAAAAAATAAGTCTATGAATGAACAGTGTTCCCAGTTTTATTATCTGACCTATCTACAGTCAGTTTTATTACACAGTGCTCTACACTCTGGGGTCCCATTAGAGGTATCTGAATTAGTTTGTTTCAATATTAAGTTTATGCAGTGACAATTTTTTTCATTAATATTATAGGGAAAATTACATTCAACAGAATAGGAGAACCCTTGTTAAGGAATAAATGAATTTTCATAAATAAGGATTCATTTACTGCTGTAGTTCCAAGTATTTATTTTTATAGGAGTTTGTATTAGACATAAGGGATTCTCCTTGATATAAACCTTAGATTATACTTCCTGGTACATGCTTTAATCTGAGTGTCACATGCAAGTGCAACTGAGCCATAATGTAGAAGTCAAACATGAAGCAGGATCATGTCTTAAAGGAAAAAGCAAATGTGCTTTAATTCAACAGTCTGAACAGAATGAGTCTTTTAAGCTGACATTTGAGTTTAGAAATGACTGTGTATTAATGGAATATCAAAGAAGATGTACGATATCCCTGAGGGGGTACTCAGTAGACAACAAAGATCCATGGTATTGGCCTTGATCCTTAAGAGGGGCACAGACTGAAAGCCCCAAACAAAACATAGCAACACAACTACAATAATAATCTATCTTGCATGCAAAAGTGAGGAAGGGCTGAAAAACTTATTCAGGACAAAATCACTAGTTAGGGGAATATGGTGACAGAAACTTCAACTGATAAACCCTTCTGAATGTTTCATTTAGCTCTTGAAGTACTAGGAATTTTAAGTCCTCACAAATTCTCCTTTTCGTCTGAAGGATACCCAGTATAGACATAAAGCATATGGTGCCTTTTATGGCTAATTGCCATTAAAACCAAGAACTCATAGTGAAAAACAACATCTCTGTTGTCATATAACCCAGGCAATGCAAACACTTTTTTACTATTTTACTTCCCCATCCTTTTTTTTTTTATTTCTAGAAAAAAAACGATTTAATGGGTATTACAATTCCCATTACAAGGTTGTCAAAGCAGACTCAGTTCATGGTGTGCTCCAAGACACAGATTGTTCAGAGCTTACTGACGCATGAAATCAGAATGAGAAGAAATGCTAGAACAAGGAGACAGGCTGAGAAAGATTCATCTGCAGCTACATAGATCTCAGTCATAAAGTCTAAACTGTTTATCGTAATTTGTCCTGAATCCGTTTGAGGTCTTACAAACACATGGCTTTGTCACCTTGGTTTATTTTTCTATGAGGACATAGGCTGCCTTACTTTTGTAATGAAAATTCAAGTTAACTATTACTGATTCTAAAAGGAGATTTTTAACATCTAAATTATGTTTATTATGTAGATTGTTAAAACAATCACAGTAGGGCTTGTGCTGCAGAAAAAAAAAAAAAAGAGTCCTTCAAAGAAATGCCCTGCTTTCTTCAGTTGAAAGCCTTTAAAAACCAAAAATGCTATTCATCAAAAGGTAAACCTTATACAGAAAGTCAAGTTTTGAGATGGTGAACAGCAACTGGACACACAACTCAACCACAAGTGAGTCATTTATATGATTATTAAATCATACATGAAGAGAGAAATCCAGGGTGAAGCATGTCACTGCTGCAGTGCAGTGTTTTGAGTCTTCATGTCCCACAATCTTGTTTGTCTCTGCCGCATGGCAGACACTACTCTTCACAAACCTCAGTCCAAGTCCATACACTGACTGATGCAGATTCAAATTTCAGGTTAAACTTTTACCAAAGGTGGGAAACCCTCTCCCTCACTGAGATATTTTTTGCTTTACAGTAATGGATTTTCTTTCTCCATCTCTGGACACTTTCAAAAGATTCCTGACCTTGTTACTGTGTGGTCTGCCCTAGGTGATCCTGTGCTGGCAGGGGGTCAGACTAGATGACCTGTAGAAGTCCCTTCCAACAACTACCAGTCTGTGATTTTGTGATTCCTCTCTTCACTGATCAAAGAATTGCAGTCTTGGTTTATCCTGGATTTATAATGCAGGGTAATTATAAAAGGTGATTTTTTAAAGTTATTTTTTCTTAACTTATTTTTCTTTAGAAATATGATGTAGACATGAAATGAGTCATCAGGAAAGTACTGAGGAAAAAACAAGTTGAAAGTGTGTTCCCATCCCAGATGAAAAAAATATAAATGGACAATGAAAAAGATCAGCTACAGAACAAACACAGTTCCCAAGCACAGCAAGGGGGAACTAGCTCTTATTTCTACAGTTCCCATCTTCTTTTGAGACCTCTTTCTGGCATTTTCTGGTGGCTTTCTGCTGCTGGTGAGTGTTGTCTTCTGGAAATTTTTGCTTCTATCAGCTAATAGGAGGCTTCTGTTGGCTGTTTTCTGGTTAGGAACAGTCTGTGCTTTCCACCTTCATCTGCCTGCTATGAAGAAGTGACACAAGCACCTCTTCAGCTGGTGCTTGAGGGGCAGCCATGTAACTGTCAGGCTGGAGTGCCGCTAACAGAGACCTGGCAGTTGTTAGTGCAGCAGTGTGTACAGACTGTCGGACATCAGGGAGGACAAACAGGAGATTGACAGTGTCTTCTCAGAGACCCTGAACAGACAAAATCCCAGCTATGTGAAACAAGAAAAGATGGTCAGCTAGAGACTATATTCAAAGGAAGAGTAGATTGAAACTCTCAAAACAGGGGAAACTGGAAAAGCACGACTTCAGGAAACTGCAGTATTCCTAGACCTCAACTTTTAGATCATTTACACCTCTAGATATGCAGCTTCAGGACAGGCATAGTGTCCTGGGATCTACTGAGGTGAAGGGAAACTTCACCTCAGAGGAGAGGCCATCTAAGCCAGCTGACCTTGGATGAAACATTTGTGTGATGAAGAAAAGGTGGATGATCATTACTAGGGACTTCTTTGTGTGTGTGAATGAATTGGTTGCAATGTCTGTTTTAAAAGTCTGTGATTAGTGATATAAAACTCAGCTGGTGGCTGGTTCCTTGCTGGGATCCCTCATGGACTTACAGAGAGGCCACAACTGTTTACCGGTCTTATAAATGGCCTGTAAAATGGAAGGAGTGCACTTGAGAGCTGGCAGGTTGAGAGAGGCAATTCTTCCCTCTATTAGGCACTTTTACTTTTGGGACTGTATCTGGGTCACCAAATACAAGAAGGACATTAACATACTGGAGTGAGTCTAGAAGAAAGCCACAGAGATAGTAATGGAGTGGAAGTACATTACATGTGAGTAAGGGCTGAGAAAGGGTTTTTTGTTTGTTTGTTTTGGCCTGGAGAAGAGAAGGCTTAGGGTAGATCTTATTTTCTGTCTATATCCAGCTATTGAAGAGTATCTGAAAGACAGAGCAGGGCTTGAAGATTCATAGAATAAGAGGTAACAGACAAAAATTAGAATATCTGACTAAATATAAGGAAAAAAAATACCACAAAGGTGTCCAAATATTGCAACTAGTTGTTTAGAGAGGTTGTCGAATGTCCATCATGGAGATGTTCAAGACTGGACAAAGTCCTGACGCCTGATACGGTTAGACCTGTTTTGAATGGAGTGTTGAACTAGACTGTTTCTAGAGATCCAATCCAATCTCAGTTATTCTGTAACAGTCATGCTTCCCAAGAGCACTTCAATTTAACAGAACAATAAAAATAGAAGAAAGAAAAGGAAAACAAAGATGAATGAAAAAGAAGGTGATATTTTGTTTATAATAAGTCTTTACTAATGAGCTCCTCATGGATACAGATTTTGCTTTGGACTGATGACTGTGAAAGACTTGCATTTGGCATTGTTATAATGTATATAATGATCCATTCACAGCAAAGACGCACCAGAGATGTAGAAAGGAAACTTTCAAATTTAGCTGATAAAAATGAGTAGAAAAGTAAAGGTATTTCAAAGTTGTGTGTATTATATTAGGAAAATAAAAATTGTCAAAGAAATTCGTGGATGTTCATTTCTGTAGACGGATAAGGAATTATCAAGGTAGCCTGACATTATTTGTTGATTTCTTTGGGGTTTTTTTCTAGTTGGAACCTGTTTGTTTTTTGGTTTGTTTTTTTTTTGTGTGTGTGTGTGTCTGTGTGGGGAGAGCTGTCTTTTCGTTTTTACTAGACAAAAAACTTTGAGGGAAGACTCTAATATTAGGTTTTGGATAATGATAAGCCTTCCAGCAAATCTACAGAAAATCTTTTCAGTTCTCAACTCAAAACCACAAAGAGTTAATCTTCCATCAGTGAAAGACTTCCTTTTAAAAACAAAATAGGTATTATCAGTAAGTATATGTCACTTGTCCTAGTAGTGAGAAATGAAATACATCAGAAAATGTTGGGGTTATATAGCTGCTGTACATATTGAACAGTAAAAATTTTGTAAAGGAAAGGCAAGATGATATGAAATTGCAAAAATACAATGATAAAAATATAACATGAATAAACAGTCAATAAACAGTCAGAAGTCTAAGAGACATTCCTTTGAATAGTGGTAGTTGTTCTTTCTAAAGAATCAGTAATGCATAGATCCAAGATTGTTAAAAGGATTTGTTCCTACAAAAATAATAAGAAAGGGAAAGTGAAAGGTCTTTCCTCTCTATGTTTTTAGAACTTTGTAAAGCTAAAAGGCTTGTGGAACTCACATCAAACACTTCAAAAGGTGCATTTTACAATAGGTGCATAGGAAAAGAGGAAATGGCATCAAGTTACGCATGGGGAGATTTAGGATGGACATCAGGAAAAACTTGTATACCAAAAGGATTATCAAAGACTGCAACAGGCTGCCCAGGGAGGTGGTTGAATCACCACCCCTGGATGTATTTAAAACCCATATAGATATGATGCTTAAGGATATGGTGTGGTAGTGACCCTGGTAGAGTAGGATAACAATTGGACTGTATGATCTTAAAGATCTCTTCCAACCATGGGGATTCTGTGACTTTCTGATTGATACATATGTCTATGATACCATATCATTTTATATATTTATACAATACCATATCATCACTTTCCAACAATATTAGACTATGTAATGAGGGGATTTTATGCACTGTGACCTTAAGAAACATGTATGAAAATTACACACTTTTCTCATAGTATTCCCAAGTTTTTAACTAGAAACTGTAAATTTTTAATCCTTTAAGGATGTTTCAATGGCTTTAGCACAGTTAATATAATGACAGTGTCGTAAAATTTAAATTACACATTTCGTAGCTTTAGGCTGATTATGTTGGCTGTGAACATAGGCAAAGAGATAATAGTCAATGAGAATAATACAAAAAATTATTAGTGACTATGTACAGAGACAACAGGCTATGTCAGCAGAGGAAGAAAAAAAAAGCACAATATTACATTAGGTCCAGTGAAGTGCTACAGATCTTGATGTTGGTGTTAGTTTTACTAAATAATTGTTAATAATCTGATAAAAATGGCATATTAATTTTGAAGCTATTACTTGATAAAATATAAAAGTAGAAACTACAGAAATTATTTTTAAAAGAGATTTACCAAGAGGAAAGTGGAAGGGAAGGGCAGGATTGAGGAATGCTTATTAACAGTTGTCACAAATATAAAACACCTCAATTGTTTGCTCTTAACAGAGTGTTTTCTCTTATTTCAAGGCTACTAAACAGAAGTCTTGGTACATTTTTAACCTTCCTATGCACATTACACTTATGATTCCTTTCCCTCTGAATTTCTTTTCATTTATTTGCTGTAGGGACAGTAGTTGTATATAGCCTCTGAAAAGAAAATGAGGAATACAGGAATTTCTATATGTATGTAGAAAATCTGCTTCCATGCAAGTAACTAATATCAGAGTAATCTGATTTTCACTGATGCTAGCAATTTGCCATGGAAAAATAGGTGTTATACATGACTAGATTGTACTAGAAATAGCTGCTTTCACAGTGGTAAATGGGTTTAAAATTTGCAAGCAGTGATGGATAATTCATGCTATTGTTTTTAATAAATATTTTTAAATTCTTCCCTTCTCTCTATCATTTATTAAGGAGAAATGTTTAATTTAAAGTTCCTTTAAATAAACCCCTCACCCAAAGGAGAACTTGAGATTGATAGTGTTAAAGACAAGGAATGTAACTTGTAATCAGTAATAGCGTGATACTGATTTGTGATACTGTCATAATACTTAAATGAAGAAATACTTTGGTTTTCGTTATAGATAAATCAATATACAATTTTCATAAGGAAATATTATATCTGTTTTTTCCACAGTAAAGCTAATCTGAACCTTGACAACTGCAGACTGATGTTCTGCAGTACTTGAAAATATGCAAAAATATAATATGACAGATATTCCTTGTTCTCATCTAAAGTGTCTTTTTTTTTTTCTGGATAAAATATAATTTCATTGCCATATATTGCTTAGAAACACACCACTGAGACCGGTGATTGGGTAGCAAATTTATGGTCATTTATGTTTTGAAGCCTGTTCATAGAATTAGACAAAGGCCGGAAAATCACTGATTGGCATTGATGATGTGGATTAATTGTAGCTTGTTGTTTTCTAAACTAATATAAGTCTTTTTGTTATTAATCCTCTTAGAAAGTGAGTTTCCACCATACTTTTTCTAGATATCAAATCATTTTTTAAAAATTTTGTATACAATTTAATTTTCTGCAAAACATATCTAACATTTTAAATATGCATAGAGTTTCTTCTCTGGGAGAAATTATCATATAAATACCGACAGTCTATGGATTTTCTAGACTAACAGACTGGAAAATGTCAGAATATCTTGTGAATGAAGATGCCAAGTGTATCACAAGTTCCCTTTAAATTTTGAAATTTAATAGTAAATTTCATAATATAACTACAGTAATAACTATCACTAAATGTTGATGCAATAGATGATAATCTAATGGAAAATCATCCTAACTAATTTAGATTTATGACAGGTAATAAAGAATATTCCCTGGGAAAGTGCCTTTCTAGTGCAAAATTAATTTTAGCAGCCCACGTGTAGAAGATCTTTGTAGACTCCACACAAATCATCGATACTGACTAGTAGATCTAAGATAATATCAAGCATCACTTAAAACGTATTTTAGTCCTTTACAGTGCTATAAATTAAAAGATACACTTGAATTATCCCAGTGCAATCCCATGCAACATTACAAAGCAACTTTTAATTTACTCATGAAAATATCTGCCCTAAGTGGTGTACAGCATATGTAGGCATGAAAATGTGAGACTTGCTTTGTGTGCTGTTCACAATACTCTTCTGCTGTGAGCACCTGTCTTGGTCCATGGCCAGTTACTGCAAAGATGACTGGGCTGCTATGGCACATGCACGTCTTTATCTGTGTGACCAGCTGCCAAGGGAAATATTCTAACAGAAAAATAGCCCAGGTGAAATAAAGGAGTTATTTTTTACCTGAATCAGATTCCTAAAACCTCTTCATTTTAAAGGAAGAGGCCTGAGATGAGGGAAGGAAATTTCAGCAATTTAACTTGTCACTAAAACCAACTTGACTGCACCCATTGGTATAGAAAAGCAAATCTCTTGCCTAAGATCCACATAACAAGAAATATTTCAGGCATGATGGGTACTGGACTGTTTCTTTAATCACGTTCTCGGTAAGATAAATTGAGTAACAGGTATGAGTTGCTTAGGAGCATGGCCAAAATTATTGCATTGTCAAAACTCATGTTGTGTAATACGATAAATAAGTAAAACAGTGCTGTTTTTGAACAAAGATCCTTTTTTTGTGAAGGGATGGTCTTGCCACTTTTTTTACTATTTAGTCAAGGTTATAATTGTTTCCCTTTTCTACTTTATAACCAGATCTCTAATTCCCATTATGAGCCTGCCACAGCTAAATTAGACCATGATTTATGCAAAAATTGAAAAGAAGTGACTTGTGGAACTCTCTCAGGAAGGTAAGAGTTTCTGTCATGAAGTTTCTCTTTCTTAATGTTCTCAACATTTCTTCTCTTCACTACTTTTCCATCATTATAGTGCCACTTGGGAATATGGGGATCAGCTGGTGGCATGAAGTGTTTAAATTCTCAAGAATTTTAGATGAAGTTTCTATTAAAGACAAATTATGCTGAAAGTCATAGTCTGAAGAGCCTTAAGCAAAGGAAAATCTTTAGGTGACTGATGACTTGTCATATTCTGCCAGTGTGGTGCACAAACAGGCAGCCATTTTAACAACAGCAGAGAAATGAATTACAGAATTGTAGAATAGTTTCAGCTGGAAGAGACCTCCAGGATCAAGTCCAACCTTAATCCTTTTAACTCCACCACCTTCCTGGGCAGGCCATTCCAATGCCTGACAACCCTTTCTGTAAAGAAATTCTTCCTAATATCCAGCCTGAACCTCCCCTGGTTCAACTTCAG
>WTSP01027361.1:0-43639 GCA_025331215.1 Actenoides lindsayi | reverse complement strand
TATGAAGAGCAATTGAAGGAGCTGGGACTGTTTAGTTTGAGGAAGAGAAGACTAAGGGGAGACCTCATCACTCTCTACAACTACCTGAAAGGACATTGTAGAGAGGTTGGTGCTGGTCTCATAGGTAATTAGCCATAGAAGAAGAGGATTCAAGCTGCAACAGGGCAGGTTTAGACTAGACATTAGGGAAAAATTTTTCACGGAAAGAGTGGTCAGACACTGGAACAGGATGCCCAGGGAGTTGATTGAGTCACTATCCCTGGATGTGTTTAAGGGTCGTTTAGATGTGGTGTTGAGGGACATGGTTTAAGGATGAACTTTGTAGAGTAGGGTTAATGGTTGGACTCGATGATCCCAAGGGTCTTTTCCAACCTGAATTATTCTATGATTCTATTGTTTCGTTTTAACTATCTAAAACTGGAGGTTATCAAAGTAATAATTTAGGGGGTATGAAAGGATATTCTGAAAGTGTCTGAACTGTTTTAAAAGTACCATGCTTTACAACTGGAATAAATTCCATCCCTAATTTTTAATTTAGGTTAATGAATCAGATGCTGTTTGGCAATGAGGAGTAGGAGGGGGGGAGGGAATCCATAATCCATGCCACCTAGCTCATTAACATTTACACGTGATGCCTCCAGGACTTCGTTTAGGAAATGTTGGTACCTCTAGAGGGCATTTCAAGCTCTTATATAGGCCAGGTGGCCCTTTGGTCTTACTTGAATCTCTCCATCATCTATTTACAAGTTTAGAGCAGTTGAGTTCCTCACTTAAAATGTGGTTCAATGATACAGTTAAATTGACTTGATGACTTGCTGCTGCCAAAGGAAAGCCCCTTTCGCTCCTTCATCCTTTACTATCTCATCTCACACCAGTTTATAGCATGCTAAGTTGATTCAACTGTCCTGTCAGAAAGCCAATAGCTTTTTAGGCTGTGAGTGACAGGGTGATGAATTGGTTTACCAGGCAGACAGTGACGAGCAGCAGGGAGACCACACAGCTAGGAATGGGGGGACCAGAGGAGGTGAGTGAAAAACGGAGTTTCCTCAACTGAAGGCTTTGAGTTGTGGGATTGGTTCAGCTCAGTTATCTGGCTACGCTGACTCACTCTCAGTTCAGATGGAGCTTCACAGACTGCTTGAGGCAACCTGAAACTGTGCTGCCTACAGAAGGGGAAGTCCCACCTCCCTCTTTGCATCTGTCTGTACCTGTACTAGCAACGATGCAGTCACACACAGAGGCATGTATTCCCCTATCTACAGCACCCGATGATTTATCAGTTTAAGACCATCTTGCAGCCACACTCTTGGGCTTCTCAGGCTAAGAAGATTTAATAGTTAAATGAATAAAATGCTCTCTACCTACTGTTGTAAAAGTTTTATTACAGACTTTACTGACTGGTAGCTTAACAGAAGAAAAAAGACAGTTAATGTTATGAGTCCATTTAGTTTGTGGAATGGCATTCCAGCATGACATCTCTGTTAGCACTTACGCAGATTTATCTTGGAGGTTTGAATATACCATAATGATTGTATATTTTTTTGAAGAACAATAATAATATTAAAATAAAAACAAGAATATAATGAATAAAACAGGAAAAAAAGTGGAAAATTACACACATCTGTGATATTTATAAGAAAAAATCTGTACATAAGAAAATATATTACATACAGCATTACCCACAAAATATAGTAAGTTTTATGTCTTCTAAGTCATAAACTTCTAATCACTTTTATTAAGTGTTTAAATAGTTTTAATTTTTCAATAAACTTCTGATTTTCTTTAGAATGTTGCATCAAAGTTGGTGATGGATTTAGCTTGGAATTGAGGCAACAAGTGATCGAAATATAACTTAATTGCTCTTGTGGAAGGAATATTGCGCTGCAAATTGATTATCACTAGACCAAAAGTGGATTAAGCATCTTAAGTACGTTACACAAGATGGTGGGTTGTGTGTTGTAGGAGACATGCAGTTTGATTATTGAAATAATGGGTCATGCACCTATATGTTTTGGCACTATAATCCTATAAAACTTGTGCAATAGAAAAATCTAAGCTGGCTATATCTCGTGTTCTACCATAACAAATGTCATCCCTTACATCAGCTGTTTGATTAATAAGCTGAATGTGACACCCATGCAATGAATACTTCATTGAAACAGCATCTTGTTTTGAGGTGTCAAAACATAAAAGGAGTGATGAACTAAGTCATCAGGCGAATACTTCAGTTGACTGAGTAAAGATTTGTGGAGAACTACAATGTCACAGGATTTTTCAAGAGTTGGTTCATTGGTTTTGTTTCTTCTTTTAAAAATAAAATTTAAAAATTATGCATCTTCTTCATTTTAAGAGAAAAGGTCTTGTGAATTCCAGAACATTGCTTTGAAACTGTGTAAGTAATTATTGGTATTGTGCATGTCAAGACAAAGTAGTCTTCCATCTAGGAAATACTGAGACAGTGGCTTTCTAGAACTGATGGAGCCCATGCTTATAGCCTTGTGCCCAGGAAAGAAGGGCTTCTTCAGAAAGCAACTGAGAGTACTCAGCTTCTGCACTGTGTTTGCACTGAGGAGGCCTTTCTCTCCACGCGGGGATTTCAAGAGGATGGTAGGGAGATGGGTCTCCTAATGAAGGCATCTTACCTTTGCTGCCCAAGTTAGGCTCTGCAAACAGCACCACAGAGGAGAAGGGGGGGCTACCCCTGTCCCAGAGATCCATGTGAGGAATATTTATTTATTTATTTATTTATTTATTATAAATTGAAGAATTCAATGAGCGAGGAAAATGGATAATACAGAAGCTCTGAGAAGTCTCATTTTGAACAACCTGCTGTTGTTGTGTGACCTCCTTTTCAGCCAGTAACTGTCCACTGCTGTCCAACCCTACTGGGAAAAATCCAGAGTTGTTGCTGTAAAAAAGCTTTCAGTATGTTTGTTCAGACATGCAGTGTCTGTAGAGATGCCAACTTACTCTGACATTTTAGTATCCTTTTTTGCGTAACAAAGAAAATGTTGCCTCCGGAGATTTCTTTCTGAAGATGTCTGTTTTGAGACAGTGCATGCAAGTGCATGCCAAATTTCCTGTTTGTGTTTCAGCTTGGTGTTGCAATGTTTTTTAATCTAACATAATCTCATACTGTACAGCAAATCACTGCACTTTACATTTTCGTATGCAACAATGATGAGGTGTTTCTAATTTCCCAAATGGTGTGTTAATGAACTATTTTATGGCTTAACAGAGATGATTTTGATGATCAGAGTACCTGAAAACATTATGTCAGTGTTCCAGTTAACCAGGTTATGCGTGTGTGAAAATAAAATGCAATCCTTTTGCACTTCTAGAGAAGATGATATGCTAAGCTGAATTCTAAAACTATTTTGAACATTCACAATGATTCTGGGCTGCATCAGAGGACACCTAAAGCCTCTATTCATGATGGATGCTGTGTGTAAATCACATCAGGCTAATTGTAAGGTGGAATAATGACTGTAGATAAGTACCTGAACCGTACCATCTGGACCTGGTATTAATAACACTGTAGCCACAACAACTTGGGATTCCACTTGGTCTTCAAAAGCAGTCTGCAGTCCTAGGAGCAGTTGTTCATGCAGAGGTCTTCATTGCCACTGCCGTACACATTTTTTAACTAACTAGTGTAAATCTTGGTACCATGTATCTGTATGTGCTGCAGTTTCTTATTTGGATTGCAGTGCACGATGCTAGTGCATGGTACCAAAAGCTTGGAACTGTTGATGGATAGAGCCACCATCACAGGGTAGGGTATGACATAGAAACTGCTGTTCCTGGAGTGTTTTGCTCCAGTGGACTGACTAGGACATAAGCAAGGCAAAGGAACCTTTGTGAGGGCAAGGCTCTGGACATTATTTTGTTAGGTTAATCTCTTTTCTGGGTAAAGGCTAACATTTTTGCCTGTAAGCAAATGTATCTAAGCTTGCTGATGCTACTTGTCACAAATTTTGCCCCTAAGCTCTTCTTGAAGATAGTGGGAGGATTGCTGGAGTAATGACTGCATTTGAAAAAGAAAGTTTTGACTGTCATTTACTTAGAAAACAGGTGTGGTATTTTAATATATTACTAAATCCCCCTCTGCCAGAGGTAGCTGCCTTTTTAGTGAGTCAGTGGAGTGGTATGCCTATGTTAGTAACACCAACGTTAGTCCAGCTCTGTAGCAGTGCAAGCTAAGATGCTGAACTCTGAATGGGTGTTCTAGGGGCAAGGACACATGCTTTGCTTCACTAATGCTGCTAGAGGTCAGCCAGTAATGTAGAAAGGGGGTGGAAAAATGTTGGGGTGGTAGCATCTTGAAGCTGCTACTGCAAGATCTGCCAGGGCCTGCCTGTCAGATACGGTCATTGAAGGCAAGATTTGTATCATTATGTACAGTATCATGCAGTCCATTACCTTTCTTCATCGCTCATTTGGAGTTGGTGTGTCTGGCATGTCCAAGTTAGTACCTGCTGCCTAGAAAGCTATCTTGATTGCACACAGATTTAAAACACCATGTTGTCAGTCTAATTGTTATTGAATCTACCACCTTCTTACTTGTACCATTGCTGTATTTTTCATTGCAATTATGGACATTTGTGTGTTACTACCATACAGATCATGAATAACTTATTATGAAAAGCAATCCTGTCTTCTAAAAAGCATACACAGAAAAGTGCTATTTTTTAGCTGGATTTTAAAAATATATAATTATAACAAAGTAAAATGAGTCAAAGTTCACCTATGAACTAATTCTTCTTTGGGCTCTGGGCTTGAAGTAGATGCAGTCAGAATTCCATACTTTAAAGAAGCATTGCTTTAAAGGATAATATCGTGAACATTACAGTGCTAGAAATTCTTTTTATCATGAAAATATTTGTATTACCTCTATCTGCCATATCAAATAAAAAATATATGAAAATGTATTTATATCTCACATGCTAACATGTAAGCAATCATGGAATGCTTTGTTGAGAGAGAATTGAAATTTAGATGTAGTGACAGCCAGATAAAATTGTGAGGATGAAGGGGGAGTACAAGAAGGTGTAACATGAAGTATGAAATAAGGAAATTGTGAGCCAGTGGTTTGAAGAAAATAAGAGGATCTATTGGGGTAGATGCAACTGTACATGTGAAAAAGCTTGACGTCCAGTTTTGAACAGTTGTGGAGAAAGAACAAAGAAGGATATTCATAGAGAAATAAAGAGCTACTGAAAGGAAGGTGCCATACATCCAGAAATCACTTAGCAAAAAAATAGGTGTTTTAAATTATGTCAGCAGTGTGCGCAGGTGGCCAAGAAGGCCAGTGGCATCCTGGCTTGTATTAGAAACACTGTGACCAGCAGGGAGAGGGAGGTGATCATCCCCCTGTACTCGGCACTGGTGAGGCCACACCTTGAATATTGTGTTCAGTTCTCAGTCCCTCGCTATAAGAAGGACATAGAAGTGCTGGAGCATGTCCAGAAAAGGGGAACGGGGCTGGTGAAGGGCTCAGAGAACAAGTTCTGTGAGGAGCGGCTGGGGGAGCTGGGGTTGTTTAGTCTGGAGGAGGCTGAGGGGAGACCTTCTCACTCTCTACAACTATCTGAAAGGAGGTTGGAGCAAGAAGGGGGACAGCCTCTTCTCCCTGGTGACGTGTGACAGGACCAGAGGGAATGGATGCAAGCAGCACCAGGGGAGGTTTAGGCTGGATATTAAGGAAACATTTCTTCACTGAAAGGGTTACCAAACATTGGAATGGTCTGCCCAGGGCAGTGGTGGAGTTGCCATCCCTGGAGGCATTTAAATGGCATGTGGACATGGTTCAGTGGTGAGCTTGCAGTGTTGGGTCAAAGGTTGTACTAGATGATCTTCAAGGTCTCTTCCAACCAAAGACATTCTGTGATTCTGTGATATTGCAGTGCTTTCTGTGGCACTGCAGAAAAAAGGGTGATGATTTAGGAAGTCTACAGAATTACAGTAATCAAAATGAGAAGTGAATGTGATGTGAAGATTTCTATGTAATTTGTCTTACTGTGCTGCACATTCTTTGCCAGCTGAAGCTTGAAGTTATATATATATATATCTCTTCCATAACTTCCATTGTGTGCTAAGCTGGGCATTCTCTTTGCTTTAAATATAGGGCCATTGTTTGGAATATCAAGGTGAAATGTCACTCTTTATGATTTGGTTAGGTTTTATGTATGCTTTTTGTTTCTCCTTATGTGTTTTAGTGAGAGATCGCTGAGCTCAGGCAGAAATATGTTCTTGACAGTTTCACTTTATAAGGAGCAATGTCTTTCTGTGGGGTCTTTGCAGCAAATCTATGTAATGTGTAACTGAGAATATCTTTTGCCTTGTACTTGCATCATCAGAAATATGTCACACATTGTAAGAATCTAGGAGGACCTAAATCCCTTCTGTGTATGTTTAGTATATCATGCAGTCCTTGATTACATGACACTAGTGGGGTTTCCATGAAGTCAGTTGGAAGATTTGCTGAAGTTCAGACTGGCCATTAGAAGTCCCTGGAAGTGTGTTACTGCTGCAGCTGTGACCTGGCTCCATGAGCTGATCCCAGCATGCAAGTGATCCAGGGCTGCTTGTGAGTGTTCATGCTGCAGGGCTGCAGTCAACTCACACTGTGTAGCCATCCATGCTGAGACTGCCCGAGCTGAGTTTGCAGGTGGCTTTTCTGAAGCACAGATCCAGTTTCTAATGGCCTCAGTGAATTGAGCTGCTCTGGGATGGTGTTTTTTCCAAAGTTATGAGAGTCTGAACAAACCGGTGTTACGTAGTGTTCTTCATTTACACAGGAATGTGCTACTCTAGTAGTCTGTCCATTCCAGCTGTGCCAGGACCCAACACACTTCAATGACTGCTTTAGCCAGAAATATGTAGAAGCTCAGTGACAGAAACGCCTCAGAAGGCGGAGTAAGTTTTAGCAAGATGATCCCACAGTTTGGATGCAGCTGCAGCAAAGTGGAGACAGATACTGCATGAAGCAATGATTGCAGGTTCTCTACACGGGGAGCTGAGCTTCTAATACAAATTGCAATACTGATATTTCAGTCTGAAATTACAATACTGATATTCTGACCGGTCTCATACTGACCAGTATCATATTGCCTCTGTTCTTGATTATTCCTGTTCAGCCACATACGAAGAGATTTAAGTTGTGTATATATTCAGATGGATGGCTGCTTAACCAGATCAGTTCCTCAGACTGTCCTTTTGTTTGTGCTCTACTAAGTGATTACAGTATTAAGCATCCCTGAAAGAAATCAACCATAATAATCAGAAATTGTACATAAGGAATTAGATATAGCTGGAACTTTTTTATCTGCCTTCAATGCTACTTTACTCTGCCAAGAGCTTGGGCTGATCAGATTGTTATCATCAAGTAAAACACAGGTGGAGTTGGGGGTTTGTGAGGTGTTTCCTCTTTTGGGTGCTGTGTTCTTTGACATGTGTCACAGTCACTGAGGCCTGGAGCTTTTGTTGCATGGCCATTACAGAGGGTTAGGAAAGTCCTATTGTCATCACATAGGCTGCTTCCAGGCAAATAAAGAAAATAAGGAATGCTTTGTGCTTCCACATCTCTGCATGGCAGGAGGAAGAGAAGCTACTACAATGGAGATGTGTGATGCTGTTAAACACTTGGGCATTTAGGTGCTTTTGGTATTATGGGATTAGAAGAAATTATGATAATTTATGAAAATTTAGAATAAAATAATCTCATTTCTTTTCCCATCGCATGTCCAGATAATGAACAGGTCAGGGAAAAAAAATGCCCAGCAAATTTTGCTAGCAAAGGAAATGTTGCTGAAATTAGAACGGCTGCACTGAAACTACTAAATCAATCAGGGGAAAAGTTAAATATGACAGTAGACATAAAACCTGTGAATAGTGCAGCTCCTTGCAAGACAGGTAGAGTTCATCATTGTCCTAGAAGGTTAAATAATATTTTTTGTCTTCATGCCACTTGAATTCTGTCACTGAAGCAGTCATCTTTGCTGGGCTTGTCACCTCTGTGCCTCATAAAGTGGAAGTGACACCTTGTTGTATAACTGGAGATCTTGGTACTGTTCTCCTAGTATCTTTGTACTGGAGATGCATGTGAAGTTTCACCAAAAATCAGTGGCTCCTGAGTTGTTCAGATGTTTTTGAAAATGTTATCTGGTAAGGGAGAACTTCAGAGAGGAATTCAGGATTAATTATATAAGCAAACTCACAGTTACTTGCGGGCGGAACTAATTGCTTCCACCCTGTGCTAAACTTGACCTGATGCCCTACAGAGCTGCTTGCCTATCTGCACATCATCCTCCCCAGCACGTCTCATAATTCCCTTGTTATTATTCTTCCATTTTCTGGGTTTTCCCAGGCCCCTTAACCGTAACCCTGGATAATACAGAGTTAAATATAATTCAGTATTGCTAGAACTGCATTTCAAAATTTACAAGAGAGGATACAATGCTGGTTGTACCCAGTCCGAAGTCAAAAAACTTTACACCATCCGATTTTTCTTCTGGTGAGAGAAATGCCAGCAGCCTAGTCTTTTGTCACAAGAGTGTAAACAGTTACATGTGTCCTTTGTAGGATAGGATTTTTTCAATGACCTGATTAAGGAGGAATTTAAAAATGCACTTTTCTTTTTAGTAGAAAATTGATCCTACTTTATTGAAATCAAAAAACTTACCCTGAGAAATTAATTTCTTCTCAAGTCCCTTCAGTGTAGTCAGAGACACATATACAAATATTTTGTTGTAAACTGCTCTGTCTTCAGAAGATCTTTATCTACTGTGCTTGAGTAGAAAATAAGGGATTGGAGTAAGGCACTAGACTGGACTGAGACTGAAATCTCTGTTTAATTTTTCTGTCATGTCTCATCTGGCTGATAATCTTGGGTATAACCCTTAGTCTCTCTGTTGCAGTTCACATTGGTAGGAAAATCGCTCCTCTATCTCCTATTCGTTGACCTTATTTAGCCTACAACATCTTTAAACTGTCTTTCAAGGTGAGGATTTATTTCATCTAACTTAGATTTATTTTAGAAGTCTGGTTCGGGGTAAGATTAATCCTACCCTTTCTCCCTGTTGACTAAAGACAGACCTTTACAGAACTGAAGCATGATGTTTATACTGCAGATTTCTGCCTTTGTTCTCACCCTTAGTATATCCTAGAACATCCTGATGTATCCAAGAATAAAATTACTTAGGGTTTAGAATACAGTTAAAAGCTTAGCCTTTTGACATTTTCTTGGACTTGCTGGGTCTGTGTAATCCAATAGGGGTAAAAAACCCCACCAAATGTAATGATTGTAAAAATCAGCATAATAGTCCTTAAGCTGCTTGCAATGCAATGCCTTACTTTCTGACTAGACTATTGTACCGTGTCTTCACTGTATTATAGATTTGTATGCATAAAAATCATGGCGTTGCCAATACTGGAATGGACTACAGAAAGAAAAGCAGACAAGATCCGATATGATGGGCTGCAGGCTGGAAAGCTGCAATTTGCTAGCTAGCCAGGGAAACAGAGGTCACCATGATAAACAGACTACACAGAGAGGTTCAGAAAAGGTGACCAAAATGGGGTGAGCTGTGTGTAGGAGATCTGCAGAACAGTGCTTTACTGAGACCAGAGGGGAGCACACATGGCACTGAGCCAGGGAAACCTCACCTTTGTACTCCTGCACAGGACTGCCCTGAGGACCTGCATCGGGAATACGTGTTTGATTTGTTCAGTGGAATTCTTAAGGGCTGTGATGAACGCATTTGTGCCGTTTATTACTGGCAGGCCTTGCGAAGGAATTCTCATTTTATTTGGAATCCAGGAGTGGTTTGGGGAACTGGCAGAGGGTTAATACCTGCAAAGCTCCAAGGTATGTGAAGCGCTCACGGTGCCTGCTCACAGATTAATATACTGTTTGCCGGTGAGCTGTGTCACGTCGCTTGATGTGACATGCCATTTCCTATGATAAAAGCTGGGCTGTTGCTGGAGAACGTAGATTTTAGCAGGGCTCTGTTGATCATGGCTGACTTGTAGGTTGTATCCTTGTGGCTACGTAACATAACGACCTCTCTCTTGCCCTGACAAAACAAGCCAGATTCAGTCCTTGATTGCAGCTCACTTCTGGGACATGATGCTGTGAAGCAGAAAAAGAGCCAGGCCATGGTACTGCAGGTGTTCAAGGTACAGGCTCAGCCATAGGGATCAAGCAATGGGGTTTATGTGTATTTATTTTTGGCTCAGTTGACAAGCTCTGTGCTCACAATAAACTGGCACCTCCCAAAGTGGCTAGGAAGCTCCCAAGAGGCTGCTGAAGTGAGGCTGCAGTATAAGAGATGGTGTTATTTTTGCACCGGATTTAACACATTATCAATATACTTTTGTATTATCTCTCCCCACTGTTTTGTTTGTTTGTTTGTTTTGGTGTGTATGTCTGTGGTCACTGGAAAAGGAAATTTTAAACATGCAGCACTGTGCCGTGTTGAGAATCTAGTATGGGATTTTTACTATATTTCGGCCACATTTTTAGGTGACTAGGTAAAATGGAGGAGATAATCACCTGGTTTTTGAAAACCTTGCATTGACACCTTTTTTTCCTCAAAGTCAGAAATGTGGAATGAATCTTGTAAAGCACTGAAACAGAAAATACATTAAAGTTTTCTGGCTCTGTAATAAAAATTACACCTAAATTGTCTTAGGAGCTACATTACAATTAATACTTTTTTTTTTTTTTTAAGTGATGGCATTAGCATAAGCATCAAAAATATTTGTTAGCAAACTGACCCATATTTTGTGACTACCACCATTTCACAGTTGTGCTGAATGTAGGTTAAACATACAACAAGCAGTGGTTTTAATTCACTTCTTGTTTTTTCCCCCTGCCCTTTCTGGCGTAAAGTACATAAACCTTGAAAGATAATTTTTAACCTAGGAGTTACCCATTCATTAGCAAAGTTGAAAGCAGGATACATTAAGTAGTTGTTTCCTGACCTCAAGAGAGAGCTGCCTGTGTGCTTTCAGATCTGTGTCCAATAATTGGTCCTACCTAGGGGGAAGAAAAGAAGAAAGAAACTACACAAACCGACTGAATGACCACTGAAGGGTGCTTCCAGAGTAATAGCTGGCTTCTGGCAATGCTCCTGTTCATGTGACATATTTTGAAATACCTTTTATGTTGCCCAGGGATATCTCCTACCTTAAGCCTTTAAAAGGTCATTGTTGAAAAGCAGGGATATTGATCAGTTAGAGGGATGAATCTTTAGTCTTAGTGTTTTTGTTGTGATCCAAAAAATGTTAAAGGGTTTTCAATAAATGAAAATGCGTGGGGGGGAGAGATTTAGCTTTCTGAACTTCATTATCTACACGTAGACCCGGCTGCTAATAGCAAACTTTGCCCTTTAGTTAAATTACTTAAATACTTTCCCTGCACATTAGGACTCTAGAGTTATCTTTAGTCTTGCTTATGTACAAAATCTGCTAAATCGGGCAGGTTAGTGCTTTTACCTTGAGCTGTCTGCCTTGGCAGGGGAGTCCATTCTAACTCCATTTAATGCAGCTCATCAGCTACTAACACAATGCCTTTGTCCTGGAGAGTCACTTGAGAACGCCTTTGGTTTTTGTCCATTTTCACATAGCCTAAATTAACTTGAACGGCATGAACTCAATTATAATTTGAATGCTATGTCAAGGGAGAAAATAATCGTACAACTGTAAGGAAACCTTTTGGAAGGTTTAATATGTGTATTTTAAAATGGATGTTTGATCCTTTGAACAACATTCTTAAATTAGGACATGTGAAAAATCTTACCTTTTTTCTTTGATGTAATTTGTTTGTATTTTACACTTGGCATAGCTTGATTGGCAAAACAACGTTTGTGGGGGTTTTTTTGCATCTTATCTATATAGCCTTTTTCAGTTTCTTATTCTCCTTGGTATTATTTCCTTCTGCTGCAGTGAGAATGCCATGTTGAAGGCTATGAGCAACCCCTTTAGCTCATGCTACAGATACTGAATTTAAGGAAAAGTATTGAGGATTTACATTCCACCTCTTTTGCAGTGTATCACCTCTGCTGAATTGACAGAGAACAGGAATGAAGAGGGGCTGATACCTGACACTCCAGCACACTCTTCAGGGGTGTGGTCAGCTGGCCAGCGGGGTACTGTCTTTCTGCATCCTTGTATAGTAGAGACTGAACTGAGCCAGGGCTTGCACCACGTCTGTAGCAAGACTGAGGACCAGCTGTTCTCTTTCAGTGTTGGACTGGTAAGGGAGAAGAGAGCAGGTTTACTGCAAGGCACAAAGCTGCAAGGAACTGGGTTGTGGTGGCAAGAAACTGTTCTTGTGCTGGAGTCACACAAGGGCCGGGTATTCTGATGACGCTTTGAATGATTCAGTTTTATGGGACCTTTAGCTCACAGTGCTGGTAGGAAGTGGAAACACGTACTGGAAACTAAGGTGAAAAGTTGGAAGTGAGCTGCGGTGAGGATGGGCTTCACTCTGAAAGGGGGATCTAAACAGTTTAGCAGATGAGGACTTTGAAGAAAAATAAAACATGTAAGTGTACCTTTCTAAAACTATGAGATAAGAGGATAGTTTGTCTTGTATGCATGTGGCAGGTTAGAGATGAAAGTTAATATGAAACCATTCATGTGGAGGGGCAACCACAGACATTTTAATAAGGGTTCATGCTTACAGTAGAGAAGAAGATAGGACTGAAAAAAAAGCAAAGCTACAGTAGGGAAATCTTTAACTGCAATACATCCCAAATACACCTCAGCACATGTATCTATTTTGCATTTCTCTTCTGTAGAAGACAAGATACATAGTCAGAATAAGTATCTGCAGCAGCAGTAGAGTGTCTCAATGGGCCCTTATTTTGCTTGCTGTTTTAACCTTCTCCTTCTGAGGTTTGATGCATCAAATGTTCAGAAATGGAAAATGTTGGAATGAGCTTCCCTACAGGTGGGTTAATGCCTTTCTGGTTAGCCAGCAGATGTCATCACAAGACTGAGACTCTTTGTCCAGGAGATGTGCAGCACCCTTCCCTAATCCTTCACACTCTTGCCAGCTCATGACTGGCAGAATCTATATTGCAACACTTGAGTATGTACTTCTAGCTGGCAGCGTACATAGCCTAACAAAGTGGTTCAAAGTATAAGTCAACATCCAGAGGAAATGCCAGTTGCTGAGACACCTTTCCGATGAACTGATTCTCCTCGAGCTCTGCTGACAGGGCATAACAAGTGTTTGAAAGACTGTTTTCAATAGAGGAAGGTAACAACAATGCCTGTGGGAATTAGGCAATAGCAATGACTATGCAGTCAGTAACATAAGGGCTCACTGGTGTCTCCTAGGTGAGGCTGCAGGTATTCCATAGACCTACAGCTGCAGAATCCAGCCTGTATATTGTGTTGTAGAATGGAAGGGTATGATCTCCCAAAGCATCCAGTGTTAACCTCATTCTGTCCTTGCAGAATAGCAGTTGGAAATTTACCATTGATCTTACCAGGAAAAAAAAGAAAAAAAGAAAAAAAAATTAAAAAAATCCTTTCCTAAATTTTTAATTTTAAAAACACATTCCTAGTCCTTATCATCCGGAAAAGTGTTTTGAGAATCAGTTGCCAAAATGTACATGTCTTGCAATAATACAAGTAGGGTAGAATCATGAGGTAGCCTTCTGGCCTCTAGCTGCCCCTTCACAACAACGCGGGTTTTCCATTGGTCCCATATGGCACATGGCAGCCTGCACTGATGTCTGGTTTCCATAACCATCTTAAATTGCACTAGATACCAGTGCTTAGGCATCTGAATTACGTCAATACGGTATTTTTTTCTTCTGAAATCTGAAAGTGTGCTGTAGCAGTTAGCATATGTACAACCATCCCCATGTATGTATCTCAGAAAGTTAACAGAGGCCCTCTCAGACAGTCATCACAGAAGCAGCTGTGGTGGTTTAAGGTATCATTGTCCTTCAGCTGTTCATTACTAGACCTCTGCTAAAGGCTGTAACCTCACACGGGAGAAAACAGAACTCGGTCCTTCTTTGCTTCAGCGTAACACCACCTGAGTTACCTTAACTTGCTGATGAAGGGGATTGAAAAAAACTAATCTGGTAAATTTGTGCTGGAATAGATGGGAGAGACTCATGAGCTCTATTCATTTGCATTGCTAGAGGAGTGACAGCCTCCAGCAGAAAAGCAGAAACAAGAAGCCAAGGTATAGTTGCCTCTAATACCATTTCATATATTTCTTTAGCGAATGTCTGGATGCAGCCTAACATCAAATATAACTAATTAAATAGCTGCAGGGATATAGCTAATCTCTTTCATATGCTCACTCCAGTACTCTACAGTATTGCCCCTGTTCAAGACTAACCAGACACCAAAATATCTGGCTTGCCATTTTCTCATCTCTCAGGGCTCCCAGTATCTCCTGTCTGATGAAAAGGTGTATACTGGAGTGTTACTTTGTTGCTCTGAAACCAAAAAGGCACGTGCAGCATTAAATAGTCTGCATTTTGCATCATAGCTTTGTGAAACAGGAATCGTATTGATTCTCACCAGTTTACTTGAAGTCAAAAGCTCCTTCAGGCTTTTGACATGTAGCTGCATCTGCTGTGGAAGTTCCACCTGTCTGTAATAGTTCACGACCTGCCTACAGCGTCTGAGTTCAATTTCCCTTGGAGAATGCAGTGTTTTGCTTACTGACATTTGTCCACGACTAGTCCCATGGTAAGCAGCAGGGCCCATGGAGAGCTGCCAGAGAGATTCTGGCTCCAAGAAAGAGAGAAACTCCTCCAATAGCTTTCTGGCATGAATGCTTGTCTGGCCAGCTTTCCTCTCCCTGGGGAGGGCAGGCAGGAACCACCTCTCCATGATCAGTTTGTACTCCTCTCTCTTTAGTGCCAGTCATTCCCTTCACAAAAGGGCAAGGACTTAAAAGTGTATCCAGTCCACAGCAGTAAGACAACTCCTTGTGTACTACTTTTGTCATCTGAGGCAGTCTGAGACTGTACTAAGAGTAGTGCTGCACTAAGGACAGCTTGACAAAAGGAGGCAACAGATCTAGTAGGAGCTGCACAGGTGGACTCACTGTAGTAGTACAGAGTACTGCTTATGTAAATGCTGCAATAAAACATGATCTTACTGGATACTTGCTGTAAATTGCTTTCATGGTGCTCTTCCACATCTTTTAGTCTGCTTGATAATAACCTACTGCTGATACATTCTTCCTCATGTATAAAAAGAAATGTCTTGGCTTTTTTTTTCCAGGGACTTCATTTTTATTACTAGAGTCCAATTTTGACATAATTACTCATGTTCTGCAAAGTCCACATTGATTTCAGTGTCTGAGTTGACTATCTGGTAAAGACTTTGGTCCTAAATGTACAAATATCGCCAACAAATATCATTAAAGTGCAGGTTATTGCTATTGAAACTGTCACTTTGAGAAATGTGGTAAGACTACAAGGTCAGTCATGACAGATGCTTTGTTAAATGAAAACATATGTGACACATATATATAGGCGTCCAGCATAAAGCTTTATTGTGAGTCTGTTCAGTGTGTAAAACTGCTTCGTGACCATTTTGCAAGATTCACAGTATTTGCACGCTGTATTCAGTTTCGCTCATCCATCAAATCAAGTCAACTCGTCTCTTTCCTTCCCTTATTTCATGCCTGCTGTTGGATAGGGAGCACACAGATGTTGCTTGTGGTAAAATCATGCAACTGTCAGCACAAGGCAAGTTAGAGTGGAGAATGGAGACTGCATTTTAGGATCATTTTTCTGTCTGAGGATTAATGCAATTATCTACTATTAAATAGGGATGGGTATCTGAGAGTTTTACACATTACATGATTTTGAAAACCCATCAAGAGCATTACAGGGATTTGCATGTGAACAGATGTCCAATATGGTATTCAGCTGACTTGAAATAAGAATGGAGGAATTGATAAACTTACAGAAATGTATTCTGGACCAGGAAACAACTCAAAACCCACAGATGCCTAATAGAAAGTGTATGCAGAAATTTGTGGAACTTCATGTTTAAAGCTGAGTTTATTGATAGCTCTCTGAGCTGTCAGTATTATTTTACACTCAGATTTTTTGTTTATTGAGAATAAAGTTGACATTTACAGGGTTTATTGTAATGTAGTTAGGTTTAGGAAGCTGGCTTGATGGATAAACTGTCAACTTCATTTACTTAAGATGTGATCTTGTCAAGATGGCAAAGAGAATGTGTTCCTGATAAAGCACAGAGCATTGCACTGGGCCAGAGAAGCAGCCCTACAGAACATGTCAGGACATGAGTGTTGGTGTGGTTATTCTCTTCTGTGTTGGTTCTTACTGCATGTCCCCCACCCCCTTCCTATAGTATCCAAACACCTTTCAGTAGTACATGAACAAACACGATTAGCATCTGTCACAAAATGTTCGTTCTTTCACCCTCTCCTTAGGGCAGAATTGTGCGTGTGGTGTAACCTAGCATTTTAATTTTTTTTAATTGTATATGTTATATGTTTCTTAAAGACAAATCAGAGGTGTGTACGCGTAACTCAGATTGGAAGATTTGTGATGGTTCTTCATTCCTGGGGGGGTTCATTTCACAAACACAGACTAGCTCTCAAACAAGCTGTGTTTCCTGCACAGACAGGCTTTACCTTTAGAAGAAAAAAAAAATCTACTATGCCTGAGGAATACTGACTAGCCAGTTGAACTGGAGCTTTAAGCAGTGTTTTAAATATGCTCAGTCCAGAATAATGAGCCCCTTGAAGGAATATTTTTTTGGTTTAAACTTAAAGTTCAATGTGAAGTCATCAGAAAGAGTATTTAATGAGAAGACTGGACAGACCTTTTAAAATTTCTGTTGGTCAGGTGAATAGCAGTGTTTGGTATCATTTGACTTTCCCTGTGGGCTGAAGGTCACATTTTAAAGACAGATCGCATCACTGTGACCAGGAGAGAACTGATAAATACAAGTCTAACCATTTCTAATGAAATTACTGATAAAAGCAATGCCTTGCTCAGTGACATAATCCTTCCTTTTGCCTTCAAACAAAAAAAATAAATTCAAGTTGTTTCTGAAGAAACTTTTTCTTGATAAATCAAACCAAAATTAAGCCTTCTGTACCTAAGTTACCATCATCAAAATCAGAAGTAGGCCAAGTACACAATAATTTTTTTAAGGTAGTATCTTAGACATGATGGAATTTACATTTATATGGCCAGCCATAAAACCTGATTTAAAGTTTGCAGTTACAATACAGCTTCTGTGGTTAAAGCACTTGCTCTCAAATGTTCAATGTAACATGCACTTCCTTCCAGTTTCTTTAGAGATGCCACCTCTCACACGATGGTATCTGCAAGCAATGCTTCCAACCACCTGCTTGCTCATGCTTTCATTCCTTCAGCATAAAAAACTATCACTTGGTTAAGAGGAATGTTTAAGATGGGTATGTTTTGTCACATACTAGGTGTACCTGTCTCCAAAGAGAAGGTGCTTATTGTAGAGATTTTACTTCTGAATTAGGTGAGGGCATTCCCATTCATGATTTAATAGTTATAAGGTAAACTTTACTTATCATTGCAAAGGGCCAAAATTTCAGGCTTGACTACTGTTTTCTATAGAGGCTGATGCCCGTAAAATTAAGAAGGATGACTTTAAATTACTTTCTACTCATTGAGTATGCAAGGATAGCTATTTTGCACACTCTGTTCTTAAAAAGCAGATATTCAGGAACATAAACAGATTTGAAAGTATCCTCAAGAGCATTTCACCTACCAAGGTTTTCACTTCTATTAGCTGATTGCAGTTTTGAGATAGATCTATTGTATTGTGCAGAGGTAGAGTCTGCTTTAGTAGTGACAATCTCTGCATAAAAAAACCAAACAAACAAACAAACCAAACCCAAAAACACCCCCCCAAAAAAAAACCCGTCAAACAAACAACACAAAAAAACCCAACAAGAACCCACCAAAAAACCCACAACAACAAAAAAACCCCACACACTTAGTCTTTTCTTTTGTCCTCTGTTGGTATCTAGTGGCCATAGAGATGTTACTGAATATAATATTGTATATTCTAAGTGTAAAACAGCTGCTCACCCTATTGTTCCATTTGTCCCAGAACTAATGTATCACCTACAATGCTTTTACATATTCATGTTTGTTATCCATTAGTCAGTCAATGCTTAAAAAAAAAAATAAATTTGAGTTATTGTGAAGTTGAATACCTTACTGAATTATGAGAGACACAGCTAACCTTTTTCCCCTCATTTTTCAAAAGAATTCTTGATACCAATATTTGGAAGTATGAAATTGTTGTTAATACTTTGCTCCCCATAGATTCAGAATGTGTTTTACACATTACTCTAAGTAGCAGAGAAGAGTAACTTCCCATATTCTTAATAAGTCTGAAATGAAGACAGGACAATAATTCTGTTTCTTAATGAAAATTAAAACTATTTACTTGTGTTTCCTAACTCTGCTACAGGAATAACCTGCAATCAATTTTTTTTCTGTTGAATTTATTCTTAGTGCAAGTGTATAGGTCAAAAACCTGGTAGCTGAGTAACTTTAAAGTATAGCAGAAGTTTTAAACAGTAGTTTTCTGTTGTTTTGTTTGGGATTTTTTAATGGTATTATTCTACCATGAAAAAAGGTTGACATGAAATTATGAAGTCTTCATGGCTGACTTTATGTTTTGAGAGGCTTTTTTATTTTTTTTTTTTACAATAATACACAGTGTATGTGTAGATACTCTTAAAAGTATCTATATATATGTATTTTCATATAATGAAAAAAGTATCTGGCCTTTAAGAAAAAAAACCAAACTACTTGTACCACTTCAGTTTAAACAGCATATGTTTGCTATATATATATATGCAAATATACAATTATCTTTAAAATTCCCTGCTAAGTTAACTTTAAAAAACATTGCAATTCCAGAAAAAAAAGAGACAGTTTACTTTTGTGTGTCTGGCAGAATACAGTACAGCTTCATCTCATTCAGTTCAGTCACTGAAAGTTAGTTATCTCACCTGTGGTAACCACCTGAGCTTCCTCTGTAAGGTGTCTGCAGAGATCAAGACTATGTTCAAAGGAGGAAGAACATCATCTTTGTACACTCTACCCCAGCATCCAGGTCTTTAATTATCCGGGGTGAATAGTATTGGCCCCAGTATTAGCATACTCTTGGGGTACACCATTAGTGACTGGCCTCCAGCTGGACTTCCTGCAGCTGATCACTTCAAATCCATGGATTTACCCATTTTTCAATCCACCACATTGTATACTTACGTAAGTTGGTAATTTGTTGGGCATGATTTCATCTTCGTAACTCCATAGGTACTCCTCCCTGCCACCTTCTTGTCTGTCATGTGTTCAGAAATGGTTTCCAGGATTATTTGTAACATCACCTTACTTTTGATCAAATTGAGGTTGACGTGCCTGCAGTTCCCCGCATCCTCCTTCCTACCCTTCTGGATGATAGGTGTGACTTTGTAATGTAGACTGTGAAATTCCGCTTGAAAATACATTAAACAAATCAGAAAATGCTGCTGAGAAAGCAAAATGAAGCCACGTTACTCAATACTGCTAAACCCTGAGGAACTCTTAATCTCACTATGGCAAAAAACTCTCACAATTTCCTTGTACATTTAGGTTAACACTCATGTTATTGATGCTGATTTTGAAAGCTGTACTTTGCATACAGTTTTATACTGAGATCCTACCTACGTGATGGATGTTATGTTAATTACACTTGGGCTGTTGGAAGCAAGATTTTTTCATTTTCTCTCCATCCTTGTTTTGAAGACATCTGAGATTCCTACAGTTGTGCTCCCATTACAAGGCTGTTGTATAAGACAAGGCCCATTCATGTGGTCTGACGTTTAACAAAAACAAGCAGAAAATTCCTCATTGAAAGTAGAAGGGGAACAAAAAGAAGCCTTTTTCAGAGTGGTTGGCCTTGTTAGCTGATTGTATTTTGTGTTAATATTTGGTTTTAATATAAACCAGAAAACATTTCACAGGGTTTCTTGTATTTAAAAATACGAACTCATTTATTTAAGTTTGTATGAAAGAAACCAAAAGCAAAAAATGGTACTGGAAGCTACTATGTAGGTTTTATAAAATTTATCTGTAATTGGTGAATAGAGAAAATGTATACCTGATAAAGTTCTTGAAACTAAAACAGCCAGTGACATGATGAAGTAATTAGTTCTGTTGGTCTAGATGTTGATTATTATGTTTCTTACAGTGAGACACTGAAATGCCATGCTGAGGCCCCTTAGGTAGTAGATGAATAAATCTCCTCCAGTTTTTATTGCTGTTTTTTCATTCACAGGCCTATTTTTCTATGTGTCTGGAATGATTACGATCACCTTTTGTGTGCAGATTGTACATGTTTTAAAGATGGATTTTTATGTGCTCCTACTGTTACTGTGTAAGCAGGGAGCAAGCCTTGCTTTATTGTAGGTTTAGATTAATCTAAATAACAGTGAATTTGAGCCAGATCTGAGGTTCTTTCTACATCCTCCATGACCTTGGTGCAAGAAAATATAGTGATTCTCTTGCATGCGCTGTCATGTACTATTAAAACATCACTGCATTTAAAACAAACTTAAACAAACATGAAATGCTGAGATAGTTTAATTGGTGCCAGAGGTTAATGTGAAGTTTATTTTGTGTGTATGTGTGTGTCTTAGTTACATTTACTGTAACATGACCAAGACGAACAAAAAAGCTGAAGAACGTGTTAAGATTCAGCTTACTCTGAGTGCATTTTCTTCACTGGTTTTGCCCTGGTGTATGTCACAGTCAGGCAGATCTGTTTATTCTCTAATATACAAGTAAACAATGAAAAAAGGATTTTTCCAGCAATTTTCTGTTACTGGCTCACACTTATATATATGAATTGCTTTAATATCCATCAGAGTGCTAGACTGAAAAAAGTCTCTCATGTACGTGTTTGCAGGGCTAATATGTCTGGAAGGGGCACTCACTTGAAGCATTGCAGAAGGGAGCAGCTGATACACAGATCTCTATTTTCAGATGGGACCCATATTCTTCATCTTTTATTCTTTTGTGAGCTCAAGATGTTGAATGGCTTTGTAAATAGAATACAATTATGGATACATTTAACAGTGACTCCCTTAACACATTCCTCAAGCTAATGATGTCTGCAAAAAGAACATACATTTTTTTCTTTCCTAATACTTATCTAGATTTTCATATTTAGCACATTTTAACAAGTGAAACACTATTAATCAGACAAATTCTGTGGGGTTTTGTTTGTTTTTTTGTTTTCTGCAAAGTGAACAAACTGGGCTTCTTTCCATTTAGTTTCTTTTTTTAAAATCATACATTCACTTTAGAACTCGTTCTTGTGGGTGCTTTAAATGCTACGTTTGTGTGTTGTAAGTAGGTATCTGTGGGTGTGTGTGTAAAGCATGAGTTTAAGGAAACTGAATTTTACAGGGTTAGATTTTTTCATCTGATTTTCCAGTTAGGACATCAAATCTCCATTTTATGGGGTGCCTTCATACCTTTAAAGTGGGTGGCTGGTGAGCAATTAGATGCAAAGGAGTGCCTCACAAATGATCAAAAGGAACAAGTTGTAACATTTCAGGAATTTCTGTCCTTCAGTCACATTGGTGTCCTGGCCAATGGGTCTGATGGAAAAGAGCCTTAACAGAAAGCTTGGGTATCTTTAAGCTTTTGTTGTTCTTTGAAAGCATTGTAAGGCTGGAACCTTTATGACCTCTTTAAATGGTTGCCACAACAACTCCTGGCTTCTATTTGGAATCATTTTCATGTTGTTAAAAGTGATGTGATTTGTGTCAGCCTCAAAGTGTGTGTTCCTTCGTTACATTCTATGTTAGGTGTAAGACATGAGGACGAAGTTGTTTCTTTGTGAAAAGAACACGGGAAAGTCACTTTTCAGAATAATGGCCAGATTTACACTGCAACACACCGATTTATACCAGCAAGGGATGACAGCATAAGGGCTTATCTTCAGCATCAAGAGACAGCCTATCTGCCCAGTGCACCCATCCTGCTCTCTCCCCACCCTTAGTATTTGCCACTGTGCTGATCCCTTACACTGGTACAAGCATTCTTACCACTGTGCCATTAACTCTGAGTCAGGGAAATCACTCAAATTAAAATTAAATTGTTTTTTTTCATATTTAGTTCTACTACAAATGCGTTCCCTAAAGCAATTTCTTAAATGACAATAAAACCACCTGTACCAGTTCCAGGGAGGGAACAGAGCAGAAGCTGGGACTGAGAGCCCTTTGGGCACAGGGCATTCCTGATCTCTTAGGCAGTGCTTAGTCTGTACTTGCTGAATGAATGAATGAATGAATGAATGAATGAAGCTGTGGCTCAGGAACACACTTTCAGTCAGTTTAAGCCAATCTGAGACCAACACTGAAATGGATACTACCTCACTCGCTTCCCTGCTCTGTGACACGTTCCTGTCCTACCCTGTTTGCATATTGCTTCAGGCTGCTTGTTTCAGAAGGGAAACATCCACACATCCATCTCAAATCAGTGCCATTGCTATTGCCAAGAGGTAGGGCTTGCAAATCTCTCTCTTTTAGCAGTAGAGTCAGCTGCCATGTAATGTGAGATTGCTTTTTCAGTCTGCATACTCCCCTCCCTGAAAAAAAAAAAAAAAAGATTTAAAAGTTAGGTGTGGGATTTTGTCACACAAAGCTAGATGTCTAAATGCAGGTTTCTGAATGTGTCTGGTTGTTTAAAGTCCCAGTGTATTAAGGTCCCAGTGTAGTCCATGAAGCTCTAGATGGTACATGGGGAATTACAAAACAATTCACCTGATGCAAGTGTCTTCTTTAGGATGAGCTGAATAGCTCAAAGCACCATGAACAGAATTCAGTTCCCTCAGCACAGGACTGAGTGCAGTGAGGGGCGTCAGTCAACCTACCTGACCTCTATCCAACCCTGCAGAAGGACATGTATTTCCTGTCAATCCTGTGTTATATTTGCCAGCCCTCTGCAGATGTCCCAGATACCTTAAAGGATCTCAGATGGCCCTCAATACCTATCTTTATGCAACGGAATCCTAATCCACTGACTAGACTTTCACTGGCTACAATGGATGCTTAGGATAACTGTCTTAGGATACAGACATCTACAGTGTCCAAAGTTAGGTGAAACAAATCCCAATAAATGCTTTTCAAAAAAAACCCAACCCCAACTATCTAATGTATCATGACTGTAATTCTATGCAGTAATGTTTCCCTGCATAGAGAGTCCTGGAAAGTGTAAGAAAGCTTCCAGCTGCTGCTGGCAAGAGCAGTAAAGGAACTGCAGTTACTGGAACCAGCAGGTCTATGGCCTAGGTCATTTGTAAAAGGGCAAGGATTTGGGCTGCAGTTACAACTATGAGTACACAACTATGTATACTCACCCAGCAGTGGTAAGGCATAAGTGATGTCATTGCTGTAAAGGATTTCATGTGTGTATAAGTTCAATGAAGAGACTGGGTAAAGGAATGCCACAGGCACCAAAAAGGGTTTTCTACTTGGGGTAACCATTAGGGGTTTTGTCAGAAATAGCTCTCCGCAATCTCTTTACTTATTTGGGTGTTACTAGTGCATCAAACTGTGTGAAACCAGCAAGTGTTCAGCCCAAAGACTTGATGTTCTCCCGGTGAAAGTCTGAGTAATGGGAGATGACAGCTCAATGTGTTATACCAAATTAAACTGCATTACTGAAGGTAGGAAAGTTAGCCTGACATTACTGTGTTGGGAAGGGAACAGTGTACATTTTTCACACAAGAACAGGGTGTTTGGTCTTGATTTACTGACAGAACAGGAAATTTTAATTGTGTGTTTTGGGAAACTGTATGAAGTGATTTCTCTTGTGTGTGCTGTGGGAGTCTGCTGCAGTCCTGGGTAAGGTTCATGTGGGATAACTCTTGGAACCTCTCCCTGTAGGGATTGTAATGGGTGGCATGTAGAATGGAACCATTAATACAAAAAACAGGACTCTGGAGATTTGCAGTATGTTTCACTTTGCTTCATACAGTGAAATACTATTATCCATATTATTACTATTATGCACTATTATTATTATCATCCATGTTATCAATTCATTTCAGGTAACCAAAGAGAATTAATCCTCAGCCTGTTGCATAGGTTCTTCCAGCTCTGAAGAAAGACTTTAATCTTCTGTAAGATGAAAAATGAATCCCAATGCATTATGTGAACATTAAAAAAAATGATAAATTTGTGTGCGTGTGGTACTGTGAGCATATTTGTTCAAGTACATCACATTGGCAAGCATATGGTATAGATATCCGTGCTGTTCTGTGGTGGTATAGCGATACAAAAATATGGACCAGGTCATCATCTTAATGAAGGAGCTGTTGCTCCATTTGCTTCAGCTGAGCTGCAGAATGAGATTTTTAATATGAAGTGAATGCAGTGTAGTCAATGAACTGTTTAACTGAGCATTCAGGCCCTGTGCATTCGAAAGTAAGTCTTTGTGTGTGTATATCTATAGGGACTTACATATCCATAGGTCATTCTCTTGTTTAAATTATATACAAAGAGAGAGAAAGAGATTTGCAGGATGTCCCATGTCTGTGAGATCTCATATTAATTAAGAGTATTCCATGAAAGTCATGCAACTCAATTTTCTTTATAAATCTAACAATGTGCAGAGCAAGCTGGCTTAAGTTCACCAGGTGAGATGCTTGTGGATTCTTAAAAATAGAGGATACATAGCTGTTGGGAAGAAATCCAGATTCTTTCCCAAGCTTCTATGAAAACTGTAAATCTGCATGGTTTAAAAAAATTTGTGTCAATCTTTTGTACATATTTATCAGTAATAATGTTCTCTGTATTCCACACAAATCATCCTTAATGCATGGGTGTTAACGTTGGCAGACATACTGCATTGTTTGCTGACAGTTGCACTTCACACTGCCGATTGGGCAGATTCAAACCACAGAACTGAACACTGAACTCGAGTTCACTGTCGTTTGAAATACTGTGCTGAAATGCTAGCACTGAATTATAGAAATTGTATTCTCTCAAACATAAATGTTTATAATTTTTCATCTCCTGTTAATATCCTGGCAAAGGTTAAAGCATATAAATATTATACTTAGTACAGTGAAGAGATTTTTACCTTATTGTGAGTATGTTTCTGAAAGAGCTCTAAGTACTGTAAGCTGTTTTGCTTGACACACCATTTAGATTTCATAAGGAGATAATGAAAGTTTTCACATACTTGTTCTCTTATTGACCCGAATACTCTAAATTTCTTGACTGTTAAGTGTCAAAACTTTTTCTGTATTGACTCTATAACTTTCCTAAACATTTCTAAGATCAAATTCTGCATCAGGGGAAAGAATACTCAAACGAATCCCCTGGCAGTATGCCTTCCTCTGCCTGTCACTCATGTTGTGTCTTTTAGTGGAGAGAGGGATTGAATGTTTGGGCATAACTGCTAAGAGATATAGAAGGATGGAAAATATTTTTCCCATCAGGAGAAGCCGATCATTTTGCCATGCTGAATTCAGTGTTTTTAACACATAAAACCTGCTATCTAGACTTCAAATTTCACACTGAAAGATTCTCACTTTATGGCAGGAGATACTGGGTACTTGAGGCTATATAACTGTGTAATATATTTTTTTAAACATTATGCTCATTGATCATGTTTTTTTCATTGGTACATGATGCTTAAATATACACTGTTATGTAGTTTTTATTTCAGAGATATTGTACTGTTTTGGGAAAACTGGTAATAACTTTTTTTTTAATATATTCATTTCTTTTCAGAACTAATTTCAGTTTGTGTATATACCTTATAAAAATAGCTTTAGGTTATATCAATGACATAACATTCAAAACATTGTTAATTTCCTTTTATCTCACCGTCATATCAGGCTTAGTTCTCTTTCCATTATGCTACATTATGATTCTTTCTTTAAAACATTTTTACAAAATTTCCATGGGATACCTGGTTACTCCTGACGTTATAGGTGACTATAAGTATTCACTTGTGTGCCAACCATAGATATCCAAAATGTTAAATAATAGATTGCAGACAGAATACCAGAATTCACAGGAATAATTAAAAGTAAGTTTTGCACTATTTGTATTAAGATGAATTGGACTTTTTTATATTGCAAACAGTGGATTTGATAGAATTCTAAGTGAGGGGACATCATCAAACTTGATTTGATGTAAGCAGAAATTTAGGTTTGGCAAAAGTATATTTTCTCTTGATACAAAAATTGATATAGGAAATCACTATTATAATTCCTGTTCAAACTTGCTCTGGTGGTTCAAATGGTTTTCTTTTGACCCCTAACACTCCTTTCGTGTGTGACGTTTTATTGTGATTTACTGGTCTGAAAAAATTATCTTCTCACATACTGTTGAAAGCTACTGAGAAGCTGCATTTTAAATCAAGTCCAAATTAATTCTATTAGATCAACACTAAGACAATTAGGGTAATGGAGGACAGTAAAATTTAGAGTCAGCCTGAAAGACAGTCAAATATGTGAGATATAAAGAGTTCTAAAGAGAGCGAGTATGAAAACTGTTAAGTATAGGATACTATATGCACAAATGAGGTGATGGTAGTTTTATTTTGAGAAATGGCAGGTGGGACCATCAGTGAGATGAAATTATTTTCAATGTAACATGGCACTCTGCCATCTTTGGTAAATGCAGAGCAGAGAAAACATGTGCTTGAGGATTTAGTTAGATCTGAAAGATACAGTAGTTTTCCTTTACTAAAATGAAGTCTACCTGCCTGTTCGCCAGATGATGAATATTAAATACCTACCAAGTTTAAACAAACAACCAACCAAATTTATTTCAGAACTCTTGAAAAAAATGCTTTAATATGCCCAATCAGTATTATTAATTAATTTCCTTACTTTTTTTTGTCACCTACCCCCGATTTCACCATAGCCTGTTTTCGCCATCTCTTTTAGCATAAATGACTGCATATGTGGCAGAATCATCCAAGATGTAAGGACTTCCTTGCTGATGTATTCCAGTCTGCCTGCTCAGGGACTTGCCCAAGCCAAGTCTGGCTTCATCTGTTGCATCTTCACAATACTCTTCTCTGGGTATTCTAGGCTTTTTGTCGAAGAAGGCTTTTACACTCAATGTATTACTACTCCAGCAATGGAAATCTGATGTTATAAAGCCAGCCATACTCTGCATCATAGAATTTAAGATTAGACCATGTTTACTTTACAGTTCAAAACTAGTCTAGTCATAAATGGATATGCTCAAACTTGAAATGTTATTCTGAAATATTTCCAACATTATATGATCTATCTGTGAGTAATGCTGTTGTGGGTGCAAATCAATATGTTGTTTTGCAGAACCTCCATGTACTACTATGTAGCATTTCTTTTATTCAGATCATGTTGCACACTTTGTAAGGGAGCAAAGAAGTAACCTAAAATGTTATTATTTTCCCATACCGTATACTGTCCAAAACTCATTCTCCAGCAATTTTCGAGTGGGTCTGCTTCAAGATCTCATAGGAAGAAGTCTAAGGAAGGATGTGACTCAGAGAAAGTGGTGCCCTGTGAGGACATGGGTGCAAAAACTTGCTGTGAAATTTGTCTGACATATATTGCTGACACACCTCCTTATCTCTAGTTATTGAATAATCTTAAAAGAAACCTTAAAAAAAGGTTGGAAGACTTGGCCTGTATTGTATCTCTGTGTAAGCAGTTACTGTATTTACCACAAGAAGAGCATGTGATGACAGACCAGAGAGAAGATGGTTTCTAAGCCATACATGGGTAGGAAAGAGAGAGGCAGGAAGAACATACTGTATCTTGCCCCCATGTTCATGTGCCAAGGCACATTAAGGCTTCTTGGTTGTAGATTGAAATATCTGTCAATAAAAGAACAAGGAGACTACAATATAGACTTCTAATGTAAACACAGAATAGAACAAATGTGTCTGCATTGAACAGGCAGGTTTTGAGACAGTACACTCAAGTTTCATTTCACTGTTCCCTCCCATGTTCTTTAACATAAGGACTTTTATCAAACTTATCCTGAAAGTTGCTCATTAACTAGAAAGTGAAAAGAAAGTCCTTTCCCATGGTTACATTAGGCTGTATTAGGCTTCACTATCCTTCCAAGAAGCTACTCAGTGAGTGCATGAAGAGGTGAAAAAGAGAGCTGTTGTTCATATCTCAGCAGCTAAGGCATCTATAATATATGTGCATTTAATAACAGGAGATCAGAATCATGTTCAAAGGATTAGAAATATGTTTGGATATGTTCTCTTGAAATGTCTAAGTCAAAGTACTTAAAAATTACTTATTGTGGGACTTCTGGACTGCACTGCCCAGTTTTAGTCAACAGTTTTTGAGGACTTCTACAATAGGTGCAGAGAAGGCAAGAACCCTCTGCTTTATAGGTGGAGATTAATGACTTTTTGACGAGGACTAGCAATAGGACTTTCTGTCACAGAAGTCGACATGAGACAGCAATCTGGAAGATATCCTTCAGTTAGATTACTATTGAGTTCCTAAGAGCAGAAGAGAGATCCCACATCATCTTTGGTGTGAAACTTGCTGTAGAAGACTGGATGACTTTGGACTAGAGAATCTGAAAAGCAAGGTGAGAGATAGTAAGGTTACTCCACTACTGAATTCCCCTCTTTTCTGATATGGCATATACTTAAAGGATAACAGGAATAATAATTAAAGACAAATGCTTATACCAGAAAAGATGAAACTACTCCTGTCAATAACCTGAACTGATAAGCACTTTTAGCTGTTACAACTGCACTTGTTAGCTTGGGGCAGAGAGAAGGACAGAATTGCAGTTTAAAAACAAAGGCCAGGTTTTATGCGTTGAGATTTAATGCCATTTTTATCCATTGGAGATTACAAGCAAGATTAGTAATATTTTTTCTCTTTGAAAATGCAGGAGACTGAGGTCTCTCTAGATAGACAAATTATTTTCTTAAATAGTTAACATAATAGGTACTACTTTGGTAGGTGTAAAGCTACGAGTCCACCCTACTGAGTGGCAAGGTAGGACTGACAGTAGACCAAGCTTAAAGCACAAAAGCTTTAGCACAGAGAAGCCTATAGCAGGTAGGAAGTCAAGGATCTGATTTAGCAAGAGTGTGGGCAGTTGCACGACTAAAGTTACATGTGCAAATGTTAGAATGATTGAATGAATGATCTCTAAACAGATAAGGAATCACTGCCATCATGTTCTTTAGTATGTGTCCATTTATGTGGCATAGATTGTTTTGCACAGGAGGATCAGCAGTGTATTGCCTTCACCCTGACCAGCTGGTTGCTCAACTTTCACAGATGGGCTCAAACGTACATCTTTCCAGAGGTGTCAAGCAGTGGGCCAGCAATTAGTGACATTTTATGTATTGCTTAGTTATCCACATGAAGATAAACACTTCTGCCATCCCATCTTCTGATGTTAAATCAATTAACATGCACAGTTGTTCAGTCCTATAGAACAGAGAAAAAAAAATCAGTATATTTTATGCATCCAACTCTTATGTACCTCTCATTAATCCATCCTGCTAAGTAAGTCCTTCATTTTCTTCTATAATTAAAGGTAAGAAGTATCCTTGAAAGACATCTAGGGGAGAGCTCATCTTCCTAAACAATGAGGCTTTCACATGTAGCTCAATGACAATGATTATCTAGAAGGATTTCAGTAGACATCTATACTTATCTGGCAGGAGGGCTTCTGAGGCTGATTTGATCTGGGATGACCTATTAATCTTACTGAGCAAGTGGTGAACTTTGTCATCTTGTTGCCTTTGCACTGTGCTCCCATGTCTGCTGTATCCACTGGTCTCCACTGCCTTATCATCCTTGAAGTTTCTCTGGTGTTCCTGGCATGGGCCTCTCAAACCTGGGGCCGTCAGTGTCCAGCATGTTGCTGCATCCTAACAAGCAGTAGGGATCCTAACAGACAGCAAGGGCATTGTCAGATTTAGTGGCGGAAAGAAGATAAATATTTTGAACAGCCATGAAATCAATTAAAAATAACAAGTTTAACACCCCCAGCCAGAAGGAGGAGGTGAGCGATGACAGCTCAGCACTGTCATCAACATGGCTCGGATTGCTGCAGGCTGAAGTGAGAGGAGTTTTCCCAGTGACTTCCTAAGTGCCTCCAGTTGCGCTGCAGCCCAGGGAGCTGCTGCTCTGGTTGGTGTGTCAGTGATGTTATCAGCTGCAGCAAGCAACTCACAGGAGGCTGAGGTCATGTCCTGACAGGAAAGCGCTGTGCAGGTCCCTTTCAAGAAAGGGTCAGAAGCACTTTTCTGTAAAAGTGAGAAATATTCATACTAACTGGCATGTTAAAAGTACTGTGGTCGCACCTCCACACATTTCTGTACTAATTCTAAGGCAGAAAATGTAAACTTTGAGACCACAGACACCCAGGCCTTCACCTGTCTGTATGCAATAGCCAGCAGATTTGGTGGGAGCTGGAATTGATTTGACAAAAACATTGCATCCCTGACCCTTGGGAAAAAGATGAAGGATTTCAATTTCTAAATACATGTGGGAGAATGGTCATGGAAATCTTGATCAAGGATTTTTCAAATGCCTGAGTGATACCAAATGAATTCCAACTTGGCATGTCAAAAACCACATCATGTTATTTGATGGTCCATATGTAATTTTTTAAAAGAACCTTGACAAACCTATTAGAAATAAAGATACTTTTATGTAAATATGCCTTTTCACTTATCAAGACATTGGAGAATTCTGCTAGTACGTTAAGACAGGAAATAATATCTAGAACATTAATCTCTTTTCAAGCTGAGTAAAATGTGAACCGCACACAAATATGAGTTGTTAAAATCTATTGTGTGCAAAACCGGTAAATTTAATTTTAAAAATGCAATTTTTCTACTGATTTTAGTTTACTTATCTCAAAGCATAAATGGAGATTGCACACATATGCAGAGAGGAGAGAGAAATTATGTGTTGGAGGCAATGTACTATCAAGATTGAGTTGCCATAATTTCACAGTCACTTCTATTCCCTTATCCCACTGCTTTATGTCTGTTGAGCTTCTTTCTTCGGAAAGTCACAGTGATCCATATCATTCTGGAGTTTCAATTCTGCTCTTCATTTCAGAAGTAGTTCCCTGTACCTAATTTTGATATTTAAAGATTTCTCACATCTAGACTTGAATCTTTTAAGGAATTTTTAGCTTTTTGCAATTTATTGATGTTTTTTTCATCCTGCAATATACTATATATATATTCAATAATATATTTGAATACCTCTTTACAAGGCTTGTTTTAAGGCAAAGCTAGAGTGATTTTAAAGGGAACTCTTTTTTTCCCTTGTCTATATCAAAAATTGTGTATATATTTCAGTTTTTCACTCTGCCCTTCCTGAGCAGGACTAAATCACCTGCAAAAGGTTATAGGCTTGGCATAGCTTAAAAAGAATCAAAGGCACCACAAAGGAGTTTCTCTGGTCTAACAATATTAAACGTTAAGTATTTGAGATTACCTGGTACAATTGCTCCGAAATGAATTAAATGTTAAATGAACCTGCCTGACATTTGTTCTCCTCCAGTCAGTCGGGCATTTTATTTGTTGCATTGCCAGAACAGAAAAGGAACCAAAATTCAAGTCTGTGGAAGTGAATTCTTAGTAAAAAAAACCCCAAACAGTTCAGTCACTTTGACATGAAGTTAAAAGAATAATTTTCCTATCGGTGAGTTACAGCAAGTCCAGATGATGAAATGGAAAACCCTGTTCCATTTTGTTTGGAGTAGATTTTGCAAATAACAACCACCTCTTTAATCTTTCTTGCACACATTTTCCTCTTAAGGAAAATTTGTAAAGTTTGAGATTTATGAGTCTAGATTGTCATCTGAAATGGAGGGGAATTCTGTAAAGAGGCAGTATTCAACAGTTAGAATTTAATTCTAAGGTCAACTACTTCTTCAAAGGGAAGTTGTCAATTTAAGACAAACACCAATTTCAAATTAATTATGAAAAATGAAAAGCCTGTTTCAGCCACTCACAGCACCCACTCATGTACCTCGGTTTTAATCATGAGAATGATAGCTATTGCAAACATTGAAATACTAGGCACATATGGATTTTGCAATAGCAGTCTCTGAATAAAAATGAGGAAAGGCTGAGGGAGCTGGATCTCTTTAGCTTGGAGAAGAGGAAACTGAGGGGTGACCTCATTAATGTTTATAAATACATGAAGTGCGAATGTCAGGAGGATGGAGCCAGGCTCTTGTCAGTGACCTCCAGTGATAGGACAAGGGGCAATGGGTGCAAGCTGGAACATAGGAGGTTGCATGTAAACATAAGGAGAAACTTTTTCATGGTGAGGGTGACAAAACAGTGGAGCAGGCTGCCCTGGGAGGTTGTGGAGTCATCTTCTCTGGATACATTCAAAACCCATCTGGACGTGTTCCTGTGTGACCTGATCTAGGTGATTCTGCTCTGGCAGGTGGGTTTGACTGGATGATCTTTTGAGGTCCCTTCCAATCCCTGATTTCTGTGATTCTGTGAAAAATGTTATTTAAAGAAAGAGAAAATGGTATGGTTTTTTTCACAGAATAAAGGAATTTTTTAAAATAATGCAATATTAAGCAAAATAACATTTTGTTTGTAAGTATATTTCTTCTGGCTCCTGTTCTATTGGAATGTCTCTCATTTGTGACGTCACAGTACACTTTACTGTTATTACTTACTGGTTTCAAGACCAGCTGAGGATACCCCATGCCCCTCAAATTTAACACTTTGTCTGCTTAGTCTTTAAATGACAGTAGTTCTCCTGCAGGCTGATATGTCTGTATCACTGCTTTAAAGGTATAGGACAGTAACTAAGCTAGTGGAGCTAAACCCGTTATTCTGTGAGTCAAGGAAATGAACCTTGCTTCCATTCAGCTGGAGCCTGTTTTTTGGGAGAAGTTGTCTGGCGCCACAGAACAAATTAGTAAGCAGAGACCTGAAGACTTAAGTTTATTTTCAGAATGTTTTGCGAGAGATCTAATAAATTTACTTACTGCTGCAGGCCATGCATGCATGAAACCTTACTAATCCAGGTGGTGGGTTTTTTTCCTTCAGAGGGAGGTGCAGGGTGTGGATCCTTAGGAAAAAAAAGGTATTCTGCTTTAGGTAATAAGGGCATTGTTTAATGATAGACATGACAGCTTGAGTGGTATGTTGGGGTTTTCTCTGTTACTGCTCACAAGGAAATTTAAATTATTTTTCTGATGCAAAGTTAGTTTGAGACTACACAAAGTATTAATTAGTTTAATGACAATGTGGAAATAACTTCATAATAACATAATAATTCTTCTAAACCAAATAGATTTTTCTGTCATTTTTAAATATGCTGAAGATTACTTTTAAATTATTGAATTTGCAAGTTTACTGTATTACAGTTCAGGACCAGTCGTATTTGCAGGTTTTCTCAGGACTCTTCTTTGTGCACACATGAAAATCAGGTCATTGGACTTTAGTTGTCCATCTAGACCGGGGGGTTGAATACTCTCCCATTATATTCAACGGAGCCAGCCAAACCTTTCCAGAGGGTAATCCAGTTGTTCATATCAGATGTACCTGCAGTTCCAGAAGATGCAGTTTTTTCCTTTCATTGTGCCTAAACAGTTAGCTTAAATTAAAAATGTGTCTCTTACGTGATAGAATTGGGTAACATGAATCCTACGGTTAAGTGGCAAGTCTCTTGTCTTCACCTTTTGTGGAACAGGAGCCAGTTGTTCACATTCCTGTGCAGTAGGACCAGAGCACAGACATGCCAGTAGTTGTTATTCACTGGAAATTCGTCTTCTCTGAGTTTTTTTCTGCTGAGGAGCATTGGTCCTTATTTATCCAATATGCAGTAACATAAAGCATCATTTCAAAATAATGACTTACCTCTACAGTAAGAAAAAAGTCTCCTGAGAACAAAGTGCTGCTAATAGGGCAGTTTACAGACAACCCTACCTCCCAGTACCTTCCCTGTTTTGGGTGTCGTGGGGCATTATGTTCAATGGCTGTCAACTGCCCCCTTTCAAATGCTTCCTCTCCTGTTGTCAAGCTTTCATCCCCTTGGTTTTGATTTTGTTCTGTTTATATGAGTTAGCTCTCCAGTAGGGGGAGAGTAAGATCCCAAACCTTTTATTCTCTTCCTTGTCCTTTACTGCTTTCAAATGAAGGCTTTCAGCAGTGATTGCTACCTGCTGGGTAGTTTAAAATAATCCCTGATAAGTGCCTAGCAAATAAGGCAATACTAGCCAAGAGACAGGTGGCACACTTTTTTTATTTGAATGCTTTTTTCCCCTGTACACCACCTCAGAAACAGTCACATGCCAAAATAAAGTATTTTTTCTGCTTCTTTGTTTGTTGTCTCATAAATTCACTTTAACACCAACTTTTGCATGTGCCTGCTGCACATGAGTTTCTTAAAGGTCTGCTTTCCAAACATTAGCCTGTAAAAATTACTGTATTACTTAGAAAAATACTTTCTGCAGAGCTGATACTTGTGACGCTTCAATTTCCAGAGCAATCTTACCATATAAAGTGTATGATGATCCAGTGTATCAATGGGATTTAGATCAGATCTTTTGGTCATCACAGTCACCCGTCTGGCTGCATTGCGAATGTTGCAAGATTTTTAAAGGGCTGTAATATATTATTGTTGGTATGTACATAGAGCAAGTGTTGTAGATCCATTCTTTTGTGACTATGTTAATATAGAAATATGTTATATATGTATGTTAATATATATGTATTTTTTTTGTCTAATGAACTGCTATTATTTTACTTTTAGCCTATTCTTAATTTCATTTAAACTCCTTACTCTGTTAGAGGAAAAATTATGCTGCATCTGACATATTTTAAGTGTCTTCTTTAAAATGAGATTAATCAAATTCTAGAGTATGATTGTTGGAAGAAAGTATTAGCTAAAGTGATTCTGTGAATGCTATTCTGTATATGTTCTCCAAAAATAAGTACTAAACAGCTGCTGAGTCTTTGAGCTGGGCAATAACAAATTTTCTTATCCTGTGAAAATTGGATAGATTTTTTTCTTGCAAAATAATTGAACATAGGCTTTTAAATTAAAAAAAAAAATAAAATAATTGTAGTTTACTATTTTTAGTTTTTACATTTAACATTAGTTTACATTTGTTACAGTATTAATATGAGAAGTTATATATACCTAAAAGACTTAAGGCAGACTGTGGAAAAAGGTGAAAATTCAACATTATTCTCTACTAATATTTTCAGTAAAGATATTAATCAAAACCAGCCTTTTCATGAACAACTTTGATTTTGATGGATTGGTATTCTGAGGGAGAAGAGGAGTAATTTGAATATGTTTTGTGCAGTTGTACTTTGTTCAGTCCCTCTAAGAACTTTCAGAGTAGCTCGATGTCTTTTTTGTTACAATGATTCAGCAGCATATATGTGTATGTGTTTAATCATTGCAACTAATAGCACTTCAGTAGTACCCTGAATACATGAAATTAGTTACATATTCACCACTGGAACTGTAGAAGTGGGAAGCATTCAGCTCCAGCAGAGCTAGTCCCTTGCTTACAGCACAGAATCCCAAACCAGTAAGTAAATCTTTTGGATTTCCTTAAAATCTATTACAAAGCCAACCGCTTAATATCTGTAAAGGCTTTCAAACGCACACAGTGCTCCAACGTCTTTTTTTGATTATTCAACCTGGCTATCTCTTTATCTGCTTTGCTCTTTCCTTTGAAAGCTCATGACCTGTTGGTGCAGCCAATAGAATGACAGTATCCTGGCTCTTGGTGAACTGATTTGTACTGAGCTGATTTTAACTGAAATTAATTTAAAGCTGTGAAATGCAGTGGCTGAAGAGCCAGTGCATGTTTTCTTCCACAGTTTCTGTAAATGAAAATCTGATTAATCCCTTAGTCAGAATCTGGTTAATCTCCCGCAGAAGAACTGGGCATAGATTTGAGTTGGGAATTCCTTAAATTAACTCAGCGTGAATCTCCAGACTGTGCTTGGAGACATCCTTAGTTACGCTTAGTTGATTTTACTAGGATGAAAAGTTAATATGCACTAGTTAGCCTTTACATTCATTCCTCTTCTCTAACTTCCCCTTTCCTTTTTGTAACAAAGCAACTGTACAGTATTCTTCAGATATTTATTCTGCTACGTGACTTCAAGCATTTGCCTCGTCTGAGCCCTGGCAAACGTGGCCATTCCAACTTGTTTCTTGGGGGTAGACATAAAACAGAAGCAAAAAAGAGTTACAGAAACTACTGAAAGATGGAAACTGTCTGCAGTTCATTGGATACCAGCAATTACACTTCAGGCAAGCCAAGTCCATAATGCTGGGAAGTGTGTGTTTTCTCATGAGAAGTCAGAGGAAGCATTGTTTTAGTCCCTAGTCTCTAGGGGCTATTTTAGGGGGTTGGTTTTGGTTGTTCTGCAAAAATATTGAGTTACAGTGGCAGATAGAGTGCAGAAGGTTGCAGAGTTCAGCAGGTTTTTTTAATAATTGGAGTCCATTATAGTACATTTGTAAAAGATTTATAGAAGTGAAGCACTTTAATGGGTATCTAATTGGATAAAATTGTTAGATTAGTTTATGCATTGTTTAAATCAATTCAAAACATTCTAGTGGCATATATTACATGCTGGCTTTACTTATGCATTTCACTTCTGCAAATAGCTTTTCTATATGAAATTAAGGCAGTTTTACAGGATATGCCCTTTCTGATGGTCTAAGCAGAAGGAATAGCATATGATCACAGACTCATAGAATAGTTTGGGTTGCAAAGGACCTTTAAAGCTCATCCAGCCCAGTGATGTGCTGCCTCAGTGCATTGAATAAAGAACACATCTATTTTATAGCTTGAGGTTTTTTAATAGTTTGGAAGACAAAAGATTTACTTGAGACCTTTGTCTTTTTAACTTGAAGCCAGAATGTACTGACACTATGACACAATATGGCAGAGTTGTTGAAACTATGTGTCTTGACCTGAACAGATAATATTTTCTCCATATTTTTTCTGACTAACAGAATCATGTAAGATTTTATCTTCCTCTTCTAGTCTGGCAAAAACCATGTTTATACAAACTACAAATAATGACTAGAAAATAGTGTGGGGATCAAAAAATTTGTGCAGTGTTAAGGTTGGCAGAGTGCTTCATGGCTAAATGGGGAATCATGATATTGAGGACTAACATTTCACATCAGATTTTACTTCTAATAAAACTGTTGAGGTAACTTTATTCTCGTCTATATTAACCAAGTTGGCTTGGCACAGGAGGAGGTTAATCACAAGATGAAAAATGGAGCAGATGTCTAAAAATGGACAATTCCCTTTTCTTTGTGTTTTCTCTGCAGGTTGAATTCAAGTTCAGGAGTAGGTTTTCTTTTTCGGATGCTTCATGTACCTGCTTCAATGAGGAGATATGTAGCAAGGAGAAGGATAGAGTAGTGCTGACTTCAGTTACCCTGTCTGAATGAGACACCCAGTAGGGTCAAATAATTTGAAGCAATGAAGAAAGACTGCAGCTTTTACAGAGAGGCAGACAAATCAGCAAGCAGTAGTAGAACCTGGAAAGAGATTGAGGAAGAGGGAAGGAAACATGATTTTTAAAGATGTCTTGCTATGGTTTTAATTATGCCATACAATGATTCCCAAATTATAGGTAGACTTTTAATATTTTGCAGTTGCTCTGAATCTCCTTTTAGAACATCCTTTCCAGTCTGTTTAGGAAACAAAATAAGAAGAGAAAGGAGAAAAGACCAATAGTAAAAAATTTAAAGGAACTCTCCTTTCTTAGTGCTTTATTTGCTGGTTTGTTGTTTGATTAATTAATTAATTAATTGTATCTATTTTTGTTATATTTGATAAATGTTCTTTGGAAGAATTTATAGATTTTTTTTCCCCCATAAAACAACCTCACCTAATGACTAAAGTGAGCAGCTATGTTGCACCATAAAACTCTACAAGTACCAGATAGCTGTGTTTGTACAGACATAATTTGTGGACATAATGAGTCTGTGTGGCTGTGGTTATACAGGTTAGAGCCTTGCTAGCAGATTCATCTCTGATTACATCAAGGATGCATTTAGGGAAGCCAGTGTCTGTCTCAAGATACTTCAGTTTCTGTTGTGTGAATAAGTGAACACTAATGTAGTTGTATGTTTTTGTTTATAAATTAGTGTTCTAGGGTAGCTCCTAGGGACAGCAAAGCTACAATCAGACATTCTTTATGGAATGCCTTTCACGTTGCCTGTGCTCAAGAGACACGATTTAATAATAGAGATGTATTTTGTACTGCCTTCACATAGCCCACTGATCTGTGGAGAGAACTGGAACAAATTCTTTCCTTCTGTGAGCTCTTTGCATCATGATAGAAAGTTCTGAGAATTGAATCTGTGTTTCTCATGGAGGTTTTATATCTTTTTAAAGATATCTGAGCAGCATGGTTAGAAATACTAAGATCAGTAGAAATACTGAAATGGGAACATTCATTTTAATATTTTTCATTTTAACCAATTTACTGAGTAAGTCCTCTTCCCCTTCCTTTTCTGTTCATGCTGAGAAACTGAAACTGGATTTTCCAGATGACTGGATCTTTCTAGGGATTTTTTGTTTGATGACCTATGCAGAAATATTATATCACTGTTTTCTGACAGGTGACCACATTACTGACAGGACTCCTAAAAAGACCGATTCTAGGTGACTTCCATCTTCAACTTGTAATATTCAGGCAATCCTTTTCAGGGGATTTTGTCCTCAACAACCTCAGTCAGTCATGAAGCCACAGCCATGAAGTCACTTTGTAACCTACCTTATTCTAGAACTTTAGCTTTAGCACCTTTACAGAGTTTTTGTCTCACAACTTTTGTCCTCTGCCCTCTCATTTCTGATCAATGTCTCAGTGCACCGTGACCTTTCTAGCATCTTCTGATTTAGCACTGCTGCACTCCGATTTCTGGCAAGAGAAACATTCAGTACACAGGTTTCCATGCATCGCTATAGCAACTTCTTACCAACCACGTCTCACTGATATATAAGCAAAGTTACTTCAGATTTACCTTGTCATAATACAGCTCTCCTTCCCTTTGTGTAGTTTTAAAAGCACTCTGGTAATGGCTTCCCTCTTCAAACTTCTCATGTCTCTTCAAACTTCTGATGTATTTGTATTACAAGCACTTGTCTGGGAGAGGAAAAAAGCAAAATTGTCATTGAGAGATAGTACCTTAATTATTTGCCTAGAAGCTAAATGTTTGACTATGCCCAAGGGAAGTGCTAGTGAACCAATGCAAAATTCATTTGCCTATAGAAATATTATTATAGGGCTGATAATTAAATAGGGAACCAAATTAAGATGTCATGTGCAATTTTATTTCTGATATTTTCTTATTTCTTAAAGCTGTACTTCTAATATTCTTTACAGACCTTACATTTGTGTGGTGCTTGGCTCTACTACCTTGTAGAAACAGCTCAGTTTCATCTAGTTCATGCATGGTGGAATTCACCTTACCCAGCATTAGATGACTGTAATAAAAATGTCTACAACACAACTGCTCACAACAGATATCTTTATCAGCTGCTGAGGAAAAATGCATGTATTTCTGCATATTTTCAGGTACAGCTCATCTCATTCAAAAATAGATGCCTAAAATAAGCACACAAATGACTTTTTCTCACTAAAGAACAAGATATATTCTGGTCCTTATGGGAAGACATAACATAAGGCTAACCTAATGTAAGTGCTGGCATAGCTAACACCATAGATGCTGGTTTTCTTGTGGTGCTCATTAGAGTTTTTGGGGTGTGTGTTTGTAGTCCTCCCCTTTGTCAGTAACAATAGAGATCAAAAGAGGGGAAAGGAGAGCAAGGAGTGCAGCTCATACTCTAGTAGCTGTTTCCTTCCTTTTCTTTACACAGTACCATTGCCTTTACAAGAGATTACACAAAAATGTTGGTTGTTTTTTTCTAGTCAACAGGTCAGTAAAGAAATACAGAAACTTGTCTTTGAAGCAAAGTGGAAACATATGGAAGGGCTACTTAATTTTTCCAGGAATAGAATGGAAGAAACTAAAGGGGAAAACAAACCTCCATTTGGTTCTTCCTCCAATAGTGAATCTATTAGTGAACTGAAATACTTAGATGTGTTTCTCTGTTGTTCAAAGGAGTTACTTTATTTACTGGCTTATGTACAGAAGTATTCATTTCTAAAGGGGATTCCTTGCACATTTCAGACAGACCTTACCTGAGCAAACCTTGTTCTGTAGCAGCACCTTGTGGGAAGGAAATCAGGGTACAGCCTCTACTACAAGCGAACGTTCCTAGAAGACAGTTGCTGAGTGAGCATCTGACTTCAGTGAGATGAAGGAGGTTATTTTATTCATGCTATGGAAATTTGAGAATTCTCCAGAGTAATACCAGACACGCAATAGAATGGTATACAGAACTTGATTTGTCATGCCCTTTTAGCTGTGACATCCAGAATCCCTACACTGACAAGAAATACCTTTTTACTGTGAGAAATCAGTGAACAGATGGAGGTAAACTGTACATGAGAAAGTAAAGCTATGCTGTATTTTATCAGAAATGTGTTAATCTAATTTGAGATATTCAGTCTGTTGTACAAATATTTGGTTTATAGTCAGTGAAATGGGTGCTAGCTCTTTTCAGCTGTTACCTCACCAAATGAGGAAAATTATAATTTTTAACTGGGCCCTAGAGTGCCATCTGTTTACATTCATTGTTTCTGGATTGCTTTTTTAAATTAAGAAAAAGTCCATGAAGCCTGCCATTTCAATAAAAATTTGCTGTTGTTTTACACTTACACAAAACACATTCATTGTAAACACAACAACTTCATTTCTGCTGGGAGCAATAATTTTAGCTGAGACAGACTAGTGCTTCATGTTTTGCAGCTGGAGTTAAATGATTTCAGTATCATCCCCTCCAAAACTTTGAGGGATTCTTCCTGTATTCCTGCGTTGTTTGGGCTTCAAAAAGGGAGCTTACTTCTGTTCATAAATATATGGGCATTCACAGGAGGACTGTGAAGGTTCTTCTGATTTTTGTAAGAGAAAATACAGTCTCCAACTTAAGGACAATGCCATCGACAGCTGTCAGCTGGAGATGGTGACTTGGTCCATGTTAACCCTTCAGTTTCCCTAGCTGAGTGTACTGCTTGCTGTCCTGTGCTTTCAATTCCCAGTGTTTGAGTGCAGAGAGGCCATCTGTGTTCAGTGAGACTGCAGGAAAATTGTTGTGCTACTGCTACAGTAGAGTGGTCCTGGCATCCACTTTTTTCACCAGGAGTGTGTTGATACAGTTGCGCATGTGTAAAAAGAACTGCAAGGACATCTTTTGGTCTATTAAAAATTTGATTCTCAAAACATATCGTATCATGAGGATAGGTCATTGAAAAATAGTTAGAGAATTCCAATAAGCATTTTTATTTCTCTAAATCTTCTTAAGTAACACAGGCAATCATACTTAACCCAATAGTTACAAGCATGTAAGCTTAGGAGGGCATCAGTGTAGCTATAAACTGTGATGTGTATTGGGAATACTTAATCTTGTTGACACCATTTCCTAGAAAGATGTAAAAGCTGTTCCTAAAATCACACAGAGCAGATACATAAATTCTAAACCAGTAAGAGCAGATATTCTTAGATTTATTTAACCATAAATTTAGAAGCAGACTGTGTGGGTAAATGCAGGCTGAAAGCAGGTAGGTATCATCTCCAGTCTGTTAGGATACTATGGGTCTTCCAGTGCTTCTGGCACTCTGTTCATATTGAGGAAGTTCTGCATGATATCCTACACTGTGTGTCATTTGGAAAAAAACAATACAGTTCTGCAGAAACTTGGATCATCCTCACTTTTTGTAATTTCTGAAATAAGGCATCCCAAATGTATATTGATTAACTCTTATTCTCTTTTCCTTGAAAAAAAAGAAATCAGCATACTCTGGGAAGAATTTGACTAGTTTGTATGCATCTAAGGTAAAATTTATTCCTATATTCAGCAAAAGCATCAAAGCTTGAGTTCTTGTTATTTCTTCATTTTAAATCTTCAAAACCTATGGACTGTAATGTCTAGCTAAGATGCACATCTTACATCTGATACAGGTTACATTAACTTCAAGCAAGAAAGTTGGATTTAACAAAAAAGAAAAATTAATGAATATGTCTATCATTTTGTTGTGCAGGAGGCAATAAGCTGAAGAATCAACATTTTCGCCTAAACTGGGCATGGATCTCCTTAGAAAAGGAGTATTATTTAGTAAATGAAGACTCCAAATATCTTGATGTTGTTCTTAAACGGAGAGGTTACCTGGGAGAAACCTCTTTTATAAGTAAGTTCAATTTTAAACTTATCAATTGCATCTGTAAATCACTGTCCAGCCAGCTGATAAAATCTATCAGTACAGCTATATCCTTTTACTGATGTTTCATACTAAGCAAGCTAGATTGAAAGGAGTATGTTTATTTATTAAACCAAGTATCTTTTTGTTATACTAAGTATATGATTTCTTTATTTTTATAATGAAGTTTTCACCTTTTTTTTTTTTGGTCTTCTGCAATTATTTTTTCTCTTAACAACCAAGATCCAGTTCTTCTTTCTTTGATGAAATTGATACCACTGTTGTATTCATTTCACAAAATCCTGTCCAGATTGTATTTTTCCTGTATTGAGAAAACACAGTTGTAGTAATTGGAAAGACAACTATAAACACAGCTCATTTCCCAGGAAGACTATTGTGAGCTGGTCTGATTAGCAGCTATGAGCATTAGGCTCATTTTCTTCAGTCGATGTTGGCAGCCAATAGAAGCTGATACAGGAGGTGTTGAAAGCTGTTTGCAGTGTCTGGGGAGTGAAAAGGTGAAAAAAGATCTTGTTATCACATTCTGCAACCTCACACCTGTCTCTAGCTTCTGGATCTGTTCCCATCCTCTACCTAGTGATGCATTTGGACCAGGGAACATTATCCCTGTACAGTTTCGTGTCAAAACCTATGGTAAGTTTACACTGATTAGAAGAGACACAATTTAAAGCAAATTTTGTAGAGATACATAAGCATTTACCTGACATGGAGCACAAACTCATGCTTAGAAATCAGGTTTCTGTTTTAAGTCTTTCTGAAGAAGAATCTGAGTTTCAGGTACTGAGATGTAGTAGGGATACTTGTTTTGGCGTGAGATTTGAGGGATATAGGCCCTGGCAGGATCTAACATAAAAGGTTCTGTTTTGAACAGTGAACTAACTTTGATAATAAATTTCTTTTGAAGAAAGTAAAAATAATAAAAGATTAACTAAATACAAAGTTAAGGATGTGTGGTTTAAATTAATTACTGGTACTGATTATCAGATACTGATTTGACTGCTGATACTTCAGATAGACTGTTTACAAAATTTTCTACCTGTGGATTCAAGTTCAGTTTCTGATTTAAGCTGACTCAAATTCCAGCAAAAGCAGTTTGTATAACTTTCCTCTGACTACCTGTAGTGGGTCTGACTGAGCTGCTTTTCCCCATCCAGCCCTCATGCTGCAGTACTGGGAGCTGGAGGGGGTTGATAACACACCCGCGTTATGACTGCCAGGGCTCAACCGGCACC